>JBBMFX010066175.1:0-10698 GCA_037832545.1 Rhabdalestes septentrionalis
ACCGTCCTGTTGGCAGCACTCACTTCGTTTACAGCTGTAGTAACCTGTCGCCACTCTTTTTGTTGCATTTCTTTTTGATTGTCACCCCACAACTGTGATCAGCAAACAAAATGTTTTTTTTGGTTTTCAACTTCCCACAAAAGCACATTTATTTCGCTCTCAGGAAATGTCTCTTTTTACTTTTCCATTCAGTTGCCACGACGCTTTTTCAGGTTCATACCGGGGGCTTAAATATTAATGAGGTGATTTGCATTTACCATGTATGGTTGAACGGGGGCGTGTCGAGGGTGGAATGTGCGGCAAAATCCACATGCGAAGAATTCCAGGTAGGGTGAGTTTTCCTTTGCGTACGCCATTTTCGTCTTTTGGTAGTACGTACACGTTCAGTATGAGTTCTATGCAAAGTTTTATAAATGAGGCCCCAGTTCTAGACCTCACAATTATATTTTTCTGTATATTGTTCATCCTACATTTTAAATATAGTCATTTTATACTGCTGTACTTGAGAGACCATCATCGGGAATCAAATTTCTTGTATGTGTTCGCTCACATACTTAGCCAATAAACATGATTTTGATTATATTTAATATTTAGGTGTGGAAACATTCTTGCTGGTAAATTGAAAAAAATGATCCACCTGAAATGATCTTGGATAAGCTAGAACTTAGCGTAGTTCGACTTTATTTGCATTTAAAAAAGGAACTCCAACAAGGCACCACCCCTAAACCTGTTAAGTTGCCAGGTTTGCCTTTGTTAGTGATGCCTTTGTTGTACCATCCACAGGTGAAACTAGCTCAACCTGTGTACCAGTGTACCTTTCATGACTTTTCTGAAATGTGTGTTTCTCAGGAAACCATTGTGAAACTACATGCCATCCAGAAACGTCTGTGACGTAACCCCTAAACATGTAATTGTGAAAAGAGCCTTCTGATGGTCCAGACAACAACATCTCCTTCAGCCAAGTGCCCACCTGTCTCCACCCAAGTCATTTGAATGGCTGCTGTTGCAACATAATTAATGCTGTCTCCACACAACCACAGACCCTCTGCAATTTTTTTCAAACTCCATCTGGGTCTTCAGGTGACACTTGAAGACTGCGAAGGAATATTTCTGATAGGAAGAGGAAGTTCATCCCACCACTAGGGGAACAAGACTGAGAAAAGTTTAGATGCAGGTGCTTGAAGCCCTGAGAGAACGAATAGTTACAAGTTGTTTGATCAATGCTATAATGTTGAAAGCAAGTGTTAGGGACTTGAACTTAATGTGAGCAGCTACAGGGAGCTAGTGAAGGGTTCTTAATAAGGGTGTGATGTGAGTGAACTTAGAAAGCTTGAAGTCTTATCTTGCAGCTGCATTCTGAATCAGCTGAAGTGGTTTACTTCCCTTCTGTGGAAGTCCAGCATCAAGAACCATTTCAGTGAACATAGATTCACTAAAGTGTTGCCTTCTGAGCCCATAGCTGTTCATCCTCTTTGCCCACAACTGTACTGACAGTTTCCAAAATAACGTCATGGACGGAGAAATGGAGCTGGAGAAGTTCACATAGGTACCTCCAAAGGACTAGAACAGGGGTGTCGATCTCCAGTCCTGGAGAGACAGGATCCAGCAAGTTTTGGTGAACTCCCTGCTCAGAAACATCCTGTTCACCTCCCAGTTAATTGTCAGGTTTAGTGAACGTAGTTAAAATTTTTGAGACGAAGAACAATCAAACTGTGCTGGACACAGCCCTCCAGGACCAGAGCTTCACACCCCTGGATAAGAAGAACGTTTCTAATCACTCGTGGTGCTTTTCACACTGCACACAGTGCTTTTTTTTATAGAATAAAATATATTTTGTTTATTGATAGATACATTTTCATTCTTTATCAGTTTACACTGTTGTTTTATGAGATTGCAATTGTATGCAAGTGTATGATAAATGACAATAAAGGAATCTTGAATGACTTAGGGCAGCACTTTCTTGATCGGGCTGTGAGGAATCCGCAGATCGTCCACATGGCACAACTGATCTCATAATATATGGACAATCTTTGGGTCCCTGGTACCTGTGGGACTAGTTTTGGGGCATATAGCCACGAAACTGGGGTGGAGACAAAATGAAAATGCCAGCACAGGGTGGATCTAGGAAGTTTAAATACTGTGGTTCTGTAGTTGTATGTTCAGTTTTCGTTCCAGGAGTGTGAACATACTGTAGAGAAAAGTTCACCTCAACTCTGAAAATGTGTGCCGCCACATCTGAAAAACGTAAGTATATTTCAAACATTACAGTCTAAAGTATTGAATCATAACAGTCTGAAATGGGAAGAGTTTAAGAGGAGGACACCTGGAGGGAAAATGTGTGTCTGATTAAGAAGGGAAATGAGTGCATGAATAGAATAGAAAAAAACAAGGAAGCATGAAATAATTAAATCATAGAACAAGTATAAGAAAAAATACCATATAAGCAGAAAGGCAGGCAAATGCAAAGAAACCAAATCCCACAGGTATAGTGCCATGCTGCCCAAAGAGTTCGTGGGTTTGCACTGCAGAGGGTGTGGCGTTGTGAGCAAACTCTTGAGATCAGCTTCCCTCCTGCCACTTCTGGATTAATAAAACTACAAATTTATATGTTGCATATTTCAGACAAGATAAATAAAAAGAACCTATAAATGTGAAATAATTTAAAGTATAAATATACTTCTACACTCATTAAGAAAAAATGTATAAATTGGAAATGGATTCAGATTTAATAAAGAGATATTTACATGTTTGCAGTACAAAGAAAATGAGATGTTTGAGGCAGACAAGTGAAAAAGTCTTTTGTGGGATAATCCTTTACCATTCATTCATGGAACTGAATAATCAATAGTAAAATTAGTCATGGTTGAGCTTCAGAGAATGTCACAAATCAAAGGATACAGGAAGGACAACAAATGGATAATTTTACATTTAATGTTTGTGTAGTGTAACTTCATTTATAATTGAGATGGTTAGATGAACAAATAATTTAAAAATGATTTTAAATTATTGGATCATTGTCACTGCTAACATGTATTTTAGATATTTCAAAACAAATTGTATTTAATTTTTTTTATTGTCAATGTTATCAATTAAGGGTATTGCTGAATGGAACTTTGATTATCTGCAAGGTTCATAAGTATTCACAATTCAACTGGGAGCCAAAGCAGAGAAAGTTAATTTTGAGGTATATGACTACTTATAGGAGAGTGTTAAATGCTGGTGGCAAATGTTTGGATGCTAAGTTAAACCAGGCTTTCTTAGAGAAGTAAACCAAGACTCACAGAAATAAATACTTTAAGAGATAAAGCATTGATGAGTATTTCCATTTCAGTCTTAAGAGTCCGTAGACCTAAGATTCTTAAATTACAAAAACAAGAGGGATCTCACATGTGCATCAATATTCAAGGGCTGACCACAAACAACACCTAAATTTAACTGAGAAACCCGAGAGAGCAATGAAAACATTTGGTATATAGGTCAGGAGCGGCAAAAATGAAAAGCTCATTTTCTGAGAAAAAAGTCACTTTATCTATACTATCTATATCAGACAATCAACAAGGAGAGCAAACTTGTGGAAATGTTGGGGCTTAGAATAAGTATTAAGCTGGATGTCAGAAACGGCACTGCATGAAGAGTCTTCAAAATAGAGATTTAAATGACCAAACAACATTACCTAGTCCAGGTCAATGTGCAACACTAATGACAGGATTGCTTATCAGGGTACAATAACCAAGTTCTCAAAAGAATCGGTAAGAAAATAAATCTCAGTCTTGCGGGGATTCAGCTTGAGTTGATGATCCACCATTCAAGAGGAAATGTCAGTCAGGCAGTCTGAGACATGGGTTGAGACCTGATCATCACTGGCAGAGAAAATCAGAATCAGAAAACTTTATCCCAGAGGAAATTGTTTATGTGGTGACCACCACATCATCAGACACAAAACCCCAGAGTAAAATTAAAAGTAGGATAAAACACAGTAATATAATAAATAAAATAAGTATAATATGTCTAAATAGTATCTAATAAAATCCAATATAAAATAAAATAAGATTTGTATTGGAATAAAAATACAATTCAGTGGCAAGGAAAACGGCCATAATATGAATATAAGTAGTAATATTTCACAGAAGAAGTTACAGTAATTTAGTGATTTAGCGCACAGCATAGAGAACAGCTTACGATATTGCATAAAATATTAGGAACCGGGTAAGGGCACTGCATAGTATAGTAGCAAAAGTAGCATAGTAGCAGAAACAATGAACATAGTTTTCCACACAATGTTTTTAAACACGTAAATTAACAGAAAGTCACAGCAGCAACCTATTGCACAGATTATTGTGTTTGTGTGTGAGGAGTTGTAGATTCTTATGGCAGTGGGAAGGAAGGACTTTCCATGGAATTTCATGGAGCACCCTAAGCTTGTAAGTCTGTGGCTAATGGTACTCCTTAGGTGAATCACCACACTGTGGAATGGATGATCTACATTGTCCATGATAAACTGAAGTCTGGACAATGTTCTTCTTTCAGCCACAGTTTCTATGCTATTCAGTTGCTCACCCACCACAGAGCCAGCTTTCCTGATCAGTTTGTTAAGTCTCTTCCTGTCTGCCACTTTCATGCTACAACCCCAGCACACCACGGCATACAAAATGGAACCGGCCACAACAGACTTGTAGGACATCTGCAGCCTACATAGGAAGCCTTTGGCTTACTCACTAGGGGCTTGGACATGGACTCTGTAAAGCTGCTTTGTGACAACCTGGTTTAAAAAGCGCTATAAAAATAACATTTAATTTAATTTAATTTAAAGCATAGCCTACTTTGACACTTGTAAGTGGCCAGAAAGTTCAAAGGCCAGTCCAACTTGTAACCTTCACACACACACACACACCTCTAATGGACAGGGGAGTGACAGGAGATTGTGATCTTCACAAGTCCACCACCAGTTCTTTGGTCGGAGATTGTGATCTTCACAAGTCCACCACCAGTTCTTTGGTCTTCTGGATGTGGAGCTGCAGTTGATTCGGCTCACACCAGACCACTGTCCACAGACTTTCTGTATTCCAAGTCATCCACACTCCTGATGCATTCGACTATTGCTGAGTTATCTGATCATTTCTGCAGATGGTAGCCCTCTGTGTTGTACTGGGAGTAAGATTTGTACAGGGTGAAGAGGTACAGTGAAACAACAGGTGCCTGAGGAGCTCCAGTATTACACATCACAGTGTCAGACTTACATCCCTGTAGTCACATGTACTGTGGCCTATCAGTCAGGGAGTCCAAAGTCAATGAAACAAGGGGAGCATGCACCTGCATAGCAGTTTGCTCCATCTGGGCTGGCTGAATGGACTTGAGCACTGGAGAAGTGGAAGAATGTAATCTTCAGGTATGCACTTGGCTTGTCAAAATGGCTGTAGGCCTGGTGTTGTTCCGTTTGTATCTCCTTCTCTGCTCACCAGGCTATTTCCTATGCTCTTCTCCCAAGAACTTTCACTCAGCCATGACATCCTTTCTTGGTCTTTCCCCTCCATAACTCAGCTGGGATATCCGAGAGGATTGTGCTGTGCTCCGGAGCAGCCTGCTGCAGCGAGTTCAGCGGGTCACACAAAAAAGACCAGGTCACTGCTGCTAGCTGAATTACCATTAGCAGGGTGCCAGCCAAAACAAATTCAATTCAATTCAATTTTATTTATAAAGCGCTGATTGAAGTTGATTGCAGGGCAAACCCCTTACCACCAGGCTACAAGTGGCAGACGCTTACATGGCTGGCCCCCAGCATCACCCTTAGCAGAAGTTGAAAGCGGACAGGAGCTTGTCCTCAACTTAGTCCCTCTCCTTTGACTCACCCTTTGGCAGATAGGGAGCTAGCCGGTCCCGGTGAAGGACCACCACCCTAGCCCGTTTCCCCACGCGGACCTGGTAGGTCATGTTGGATAGCCTACCCAACACAATGTTTTTCTCATGGGGCAGTACACTCAAACTCACTCCCCCGGCCTCAAAGTCATGGACGCGGGAGCGCACGTCATAGGCCCATCACTGCTTGGAGCTGGCATTTGACAGTGTCCGTTGGGTCACCTCGTGGACCACACACAGCCTCTCACGCAGGTGGTAGAGGTAGTCCAGGCCTTATATGGGAGTTCAGGCTTGGGCGGGAGTCCAAACACCAGTTTGACTGGTGTCCTGAGCTCCCAGCCAAACATTAATGCCATGGGGTTGGACGCCGTTGACCATCGCTCTGCGCATGGAGGGGTGTGGTGCGAGTTTTCTTAACCCCCAACCGTGAGCAGACTTTGCCAAATAGTCTGCTTCAAAGTTGTGGCCCTGGTTGCTGTGCAGCTCACAGCACACACTGTAGCTGGTAGCATCCCGATGCTGTCCTTCGCCTCTGACCACTCACAATACTGGCTCTCCCTCTCTGTGCACAGCCTCTGGGACAAGGTGTCAGCATTCCCGTGCAGGCGCTATGCCTGGTGATGGGTCTGGAAGTTGAAGGTCTAGAGGACCTCCAACCAGCATGCCAGCTGTCCCTTCAGGCTAGCGGAAGCTCAGCAATCACGTGAGTGAAGTACGGTCGGTGCAGAGATGGAAACTCAGACCGTAGAGGTACAGCCGGAAGTGCCAAAGTGCTGCCACCACCGCGAGCAACCCCAGACACATCACTCAGTAGTTCCACCCAAGAAAGCGCAAGGCTAAAATATGCAATCACCGCTCGTGGGACAACACATCTCTCACACCTTCTCTTTGGTGCGGGCGCAAACAAACAGGCTGTGGGGCACACATGTCAATCTGGTGTTGGACTAGATTGGTTTGTCTACAGTCTTTTTGTGGCTCAACCCAGTGCAACTAGTCGGCCACAAACAAAGGCTGCAGTTGTGTCAGTTGCTGGACAGTTTTGTGGACATTTTTGCAGCAGACGAAAAAGACTGTAGCTTGCTGATTAGGCGACGGTTCTGGTTGTGGCATGCCGTCAGGAAGGAGTCATGCTTCTGGAGCTATGCTTCCCCCAGGAACTTCTCCTTCAGTCTTGCTTCTTCCAACAACCAAATGTGCTCTACAATTCCTTGAAGCGTAGAAAAATCCCATCATCCCACTTCTGACACCACAATAGCCAATTTTGACTTTCGCCACTTAAAGGGAATTTTGCTATGAGGAAACTGTGTTCAAATTGGTAGAAGCATTCCAAGGGTTTGTATTGACCAGAACTCTGAAGCAGTAAGACACACAAACACTCAACACGGTTTAGCTCAGACTAACTGTAAGGCAGTAACCCCTGCCAACGTACACCGGACTACCAGGATTCAAGTCCATGGTAGCCTGTGTACCACTAAACTAAAACACACAAAACCCCAAACACAATCCCAAAACACATAAATAAACACATTAAAACACACTAAACACAATTGCACCCCTTACAAACACAATAGAACTCCCACAACAATGAACACAACACAACAACAAAAACAACAACAAATAACATGACAGGGGGGAGCAGTGCATGATGGAAGGCCACTCTGCTACAGTATAATTTGTCTATAATAAAGAAATGTATATCAATATATATCAACTTATAACAAAGAACAACTTTATTTATATTGTTTTTTTAGTCTATAACAGAAAATATTTAAAGTGCATCAGTTCGCCTGAGATTAAACTGTAATTTTTTTGTCAATTTGATACTGAAAAATAAAATGTAATATAATACATAAATAATAATGCATTCAAATTGATTAGCAACATAAACATAGGGGCACAATATATAAAATCACTGAACGCAATGGCATGTTTTCGCTGAAAAATCCTGAGCGGCTTATCAATGTGATTAGGGTGTAATTTTTAAGTGATTCTTTATTTAATTTGGCTTCATGCTGTCCGCTACCAAAATTTTTAGATACAGTAAACATACTGGTCTTTCCTCGCCTCTCACCATAGTCATAGTGAAGCCAAGCGCAAAATGTGCTTCACTTACGTTTGTCTCATTATCTCTGTCTCTCTCTGCCTTTCTTATCATCTCTGTTAAATAATTAATTAAGAGCCCTTTGGGTGCCAAATAAACTGCCGCTTCTTTGGGAGGCATGCCACACTTCCCATCACCCCCCTCCCCCCTAGTGTTTCATCAAGGATAACATTTTCTATTCATCATGATAATTCAAAAGAAAGATATTGATGATCTGAACATCTGTGAATGTGTAAA
This sequence comes from Rhabdalestes septentrionalis, assembly GCA_037832545.1. Lineage (NCBI taxonomy): Eukaryota > Metazoa > Chordata > Actinopteri > Characiformes > Alestidae > Rhabdalestes > Rhabdalestes septentrionalis. The sequence goes on from JBBMFX010066175.1 coordinate 8,192, forward strand.
TTGTAACTCTTTTCAGTATCTCAGTATTAAATGCAGCATTAAAAGTGATGGTGTGCTTGTTCTTTAACAGTGGAGAAGAAACTGATTAATAATGATGTACTGAGGATTGTGCTGGTGGGAAAGACTGGAGTGGGAAAGAGTGCAGCAGGAAACACGATCCTGGGACGAGAACATTTCACGTCTGATTTATCTTCCTCCTCTGTGACCACAGACTGTGGAAAAGCCAGTGCAACAGTCAATGGCAGGAAGATAGCTGTGATCGACACACCGGGGTTATTCGACACCAGGTTAACAAATGAAGAAGCCGAGGAAAAGATCAAGCAGTGCATATCACTGTCTGCTCCTGGACCTCACGTGATCTTGGTGGTTCTCCAGCTGGGAAGATTCACTAAAGAGGAAAAGGAAACAGTGAAGATCATCCAGAATATTTTTGGTGAGACTTCCTCAGAATACACCATCGCTATCTTCACCCATGCAGACAAGCTGAAGAAAAAAAGCTTTGAAAATTTTATTCGTGGTTCTGAGCTGGAGGATTTTTTAAAAACCATCACAGAACGATATCATTTATTCAACAATGAAGATAAAGATACAGCCCAGGTTACAGCGCTGATTGAGAAGATAGATCAGATGATCAACAAGAATGGTGGAGAGCACTACACAAATGAAATGCTGCAGGAGGCTGAGAGAGCAATTCGAGAGGAACAATCAAAACTACAAAGAGCAGATCCAACCCTGGATGACCAGGAGACCAGACGGAGAGCAGAATGGGACAATCCATTCATGAACAAAACATTTCTAGGCATAGCCGTCGGTGCACTTGGTGCTGTAGCCACTGCTCTTATCATTCAAAGGAAATGCACAATACAATAATTCATGATCTGATTCAACTGTGGAAACAAGGTTTATTGAAGTGGAATATATAGACATGTGAGAAAATGAGTTTTGGTTTTGGGGTTCTCAAGTGAATATTTAAAGCAAAAATCATGGTCTGAGGTTATCAAGTCAGTAAACAGGTTGTAAACGTATATACAGTAATCCCCCTCTTTTTGTGGCAGTTAGGTGTCGGGGCACCCATGTCTAGTGAAAAAGCCTAAAAATGCCAATTTTATTGTGTAAACCCTAAATATGCCCTCAAATAGACTACTGGAACACTTTAATTTAATTTACAGCTCAGTTTAATGCATTACCATTAAAGAAAATATATATAGATAAAGCCAAATTAGCCTCATTTAATTAAAATTTCCCAGCAAGATATGCAACTTGGAAGGTTGCTGTACAAACATATTGGGACACTGCAGTGAGGTTTTCTGGGAAAAACCCCTGAACTACTCGGTCTAAAAATACAAATGAGGGCTCTTTGAAAGGTCTCCTGGAGTGCACTGTGGAGAAATAGCACTTGGAATGTGGGGGCTAATAAGTTCTTCCAGGTCAGCTACAGCCTGCTCTGTGTCCCCTTGTGTGAAAACATACAGAGAAATATATATATATATAGGATATTTGCAGTTTCTGCATTATTATGGGTATTTCTGCATAAAATTATGAGTTTGGTTCTCCAAAAAAATCTGCGTGTGTGATTCCTTCTCTGTGTAAAACTAGGGGGCTACTGTATATACATGCCGCAAAATTAAGTTTTAATATTGATTAATCAGACTGCTTTGTGCAAAATTAAATAGTTATTTCATAAGTGTATTGCACACTTTAAGTACTGCTATTTGTACAAAAGTGCAACAACATTTGTTTTAAACACTTTAAATTAATCAGGAACTTTTTAACAGTAGTGAACCTATAACACAGTCATAGTTCAGATATTTCTATAAATCTAAACTTAAAAAAGAATGTAATAAAATCAAATATAACCAAAGTTTTTCCACCCCTGTTCATGTTTTATCTAGTCTATTATAGAAAAAAAGGTCCAGAGCATTATAGCAGCTGTAAAGAGGACCAAATTCATATGAAAGTCTCTGTATCAGAAAGTGGTTTTATTAAAGTTCCTTTCTGTGAAAATGTCACTTTTGTCCATATTGTGTATACTGATCTTGGGCATGTGTTTTGGGACACATTTTTATACATAAGTTACTTTTGAAATCAGAAATATCATGGGTAATCTTTTCTTTGCCCCTGTTCTCTTCTTGGAAGAATATTCACTCTGGTTGGAACGTTGCTGTGAGGATTTAAATGTGCACAGCCACAACAACAATAGGTACTGATTTTAGATTAATATTTCTGGAACACGGGGGCGGAACCACATTAGCAGCTGCAAAGCGGGACCAATTCCGTTATAAGAGGAGACTAATTCCGATATTAAAATCTATTTAGCTGTATGCAGTGACATTAAAGTCCCTGTGTGTATATATATATATGTATTAGGGGTGTGCAGAGCGGCCACTATTTGTATCTGTATTTGTATTTATTAAAATGGAAAATTATTGGTATTCGTATTTGTATTCGGGTAAAATTCATAATGCAGCGCGCAAACAACATCAGAATCTCCTCCTGAACTTGAGCGT
>JBBMFX010066206.1:0-10696 GCA_037832545.1 Rhabdalestes septentrionalis
CTCCCTTATGCCCCCCTGCTCTGAACAGCCGAATACGAATATATAATTTTAAAATCTCGACATGGGCTGGCTCGAAAAAAGAAACTAACGCTACGTGTGTTCTACATGGACTACTTAAAGCGCTACACGCGCGCGCTGACACACACGCGCTGATATGTGGCCCCCTAAAAACACCCCTGGTGATTTTAGTCTAGAACCGCCACTGTCCAGAATTCACAACGATGGCAAGTCCAAGTTCAAAGGCAGCTTCTGCAAACTGGAAGTTTAAGCGCTACTTTTCCCTCAATTAATTTAAAGGCAAAAATGTTTATGTGACCTGCAACTTATGCCCAGGAGAAAAGCATCTCTCTGCGTTGGTGATTAGTGTACAATGTTTTATATTTATTTTATATTAAATTTGAATTATTTTTTAAGTAACCCAAAAATTACTTTGCCTGGTAATTAGTTACTTTTATAGTGATGTAACTCAGTTAGTAACACAGTTACTATATGTGAGAAGTGACTAGTAACTATAACTAATTACTTTTATAAAGGTACTTGCCCAACACTGATTATTTCTTAGATTTAGTATTCTGTAACTACTAGGAAAATAATTTGTAAGTAACGAGAGTGTGGAACTGTAGTATATTTTAAATTGATTAAATCCAGTTTTCTAGACCTACACTACTCAGTCCTGCTTCGGCACTCAAGTCTTAAGCTGAAATTCTCAGCCAGAGTAGCGTAACAGACTTTAATCACTATGTGTAATCAGATTAGTGGTTCTTTTTTATTATGTAAGATCATGGAGCCCAGAGTACACAGTGGTAGATGTTACATCTATGGAATAATATTGTGTAAAACAACATTGCGTGATAACATCTCAGTGATGTATGTTTGTACGAAATTGACAGAAGATGTCTCACTATTCTGTAAGTAGCAAGTTTTCTTCTTTTAGCAAGACCATTTCTTAATCTAATTCATACGTCACATTAACTGAACTGGAATTGAATTTTTAACACTCAATGGCCTTTATCCGTGCTTTGATGCTTGTTGTGGTACCGGCCAGTATTTATTACAATTAACATTTAACAGTGTGTCTTGGAGGTCGGCAAAAGTGTGAATGGATTCTAAAAGTATTCCTAATATTAGCAAGTTGTACATCTTCAATTATATTAGCCCCTTAGAATTTGAGATATTACTTTTGTTTTTCTATACTTTTCAAACGTTATGTTATTAATAAATTATAAAATGGGTTACATGTTCATCTGATTTACATTAAGTGCCAAAGTTTAAGTTTGTTCTCCTGATATGTTTTCCTGTTTGACTACGTGTAAAAAAAAAAAGGAAGTAGCCAAACCTAACTACAGATGTATCAATGGACAGAGTATTTATAGGGAGTAGTTGTAAAATATTTACTACCATAAAACTCTGTGTATTAGTGAGGGCACTTATCAGTAACTTTTATGGCTAAAAACAGGGAGTATAATTTTGTAGTAGAAGCCTGACCAGCTGATAAGGCTGCTGCATGGTCAATATTTATTAACACAGATCAGACCTTTCAGGCAGGGAATGGACTTTTCCACCTGGACAAGAAAACCCTATTAGATGATATGTTTAAATTCAGATTTGGTTGTATATTAACGTCCTCTGGCTCTGGACAGCTATGGGTAAAAGGTGATGCGATCAGTCACAGCTGCTGTGGTAAAGTGGTGCACAGTTTAAAGAGACAAGTTTAAACATGCAGTCCTTTTTGACTCTGAACAAATCTATTTCACAATTTCGATACTTAGTGAAATCAATAGTGTGCAGAAGGGAACAAGGTGAAATGAAAAGCTGAACTGCTTTTCAAAGTGCAGTAATCTGAAGCTAATTAGTTATTCAATAAAAAAAATAAGTAACATGTGCTGGGAATAATGACCCCAACACTGAGTATCGCTTATTACATGTTAAGTCAATTTCCTAGTTGTTCTCTTTTCTTCTGTTGGCCATTACTGAGCAAGACTTTTAACTTTTTCAGTCGTTACACGAGACATCTCATTGGCAAGGCTCGTCACGTGACAGCTGTGGACTTTATGGAGAACTTTGTGGAAAAGAACAGAAAGGAAAACAGTCACCTCGGCAACGCAGACTTCATCCAAGCGGATGTCACACAGCTGGAGCTGCCGGAAAACAGGTGGGGAAAAGAGCAGGCATGCACATTACAGTCCACACATCCATTCATGCAGGGTATTACACATTTGTATTACATCTCTTACATCCTGCATATTTTTACCCAGTATACTAAATCAATACAGGATGATATAATGTTAGGACTTCAGCATCACTCACTAGACAGAAAGCAGCTATTTTTGCCTTTTGATGAACGGCCAGTTTCCCTCCTGCCGTGTCAGAAAGTCTCATCTGCATGCCTCATTCACACTCCTAAGACAGACTGATCCCTGCACTGACTCGAGCACCTGCCTGTGTTACAGACTCCTGCCTGTGTCCTTTTGCAAATACTAACATGTTCTCATGGCAACCATGAATTTTATTCTCTTTCTCAGACATTTTCAATCATAGTTTTTCATTCAGTAATAGTTTACTGCCTAATAGTCTTCTGTACAACGCATTTAATTTCTATATTTATTATTCACTAATGCAACATGAGTCATCCATGCAGTCTTTATGATTATTATAATCACTCTTCTTGTCTTCTTCTGTTTGCCTGCTTGTGGTTTGGATTCCTGTTGGATTGCCTTGTGACAAAGTAGATAATATTAAAGTAAAAAGTACTGGAAACATTACAACATTAATGTAATAATGCTATTCCTCTATGGCTCAATTGCATTTGTGAAAATATTTATATCACAAAGAAAAAAATATATTATTTTGTGCAATCACATTGAAGATACAGGAGATGCAAGTATTTGCACATTTGTGTTCAACTAATATAAACATGGTCAATTTTCTAAAATAATGTATCTCCAGTGATACATCAGGCAAATAGGTGGTTGAGGGGATGAACGAATCTGTGAATGAATTCTTTCTTCCAGTTTCGACCTGATCTTTTCGAACTGGCTGATGATGTATTTGAGTGATGAGGAGTTGCACACGCTGGCAAAGAAGTTGCTGTCATGGCTCCGCCCAGGAGGCTACCTCTTCTTCAGAGAGTCCTGCTTCCACCAATCAGGTTATTTACAGAGATATATACAAACAGTTCCCTGTCCCAGTATTAGAAATCCCACCAACTGCATTGGTTTTCTCGTTTTCCCAAATACATTATAATAGATTGAAAGTCATTGATTTATACCATCATTAACTTCAGCATCAGTGCCTTGGGGCTTCATATTAGCATGAACTGCGATGCCATGGACAACCATCTATATTTAATAATCTGCCATTACAGTCAGTAAATGTTTGAATGGATCTGAAATGAGGGTTGCCATTAGCAAGGAAGACTCATTAAAATATGCATTAAAATATATCAGACACTTTACCAGTTATAACAACATGACAAAGGCCTGTTCTAGCTGTGTAGACGTATTTTGTGCACTAATGAGTTTAGAAAAATCGCCCCCTAAAGGGTTTCAGACCGGATTTAAATTAAGCAAGCAATGGGCTTAATTGAACAACAGTTACACGAAAACTAATGACCTTCATGTGTCTGGCTACATTTGGATTTAACAGCCTAGAAAGACCAAGATCATCGAGTTCATTTCAATTTTCTGAAAATATATAGTCCAAAATGTAGTCATGTGGCTCTCTTTCACTGCAGATTGATTTGTTTTTCGTGGAGTGGTCTTAAACTACTGTGAACTATTTTTAAAAAATGTATTGAAACTTAAATATGTAATGTATACTAACACTACTAATGATAAATATGTGAATTGACGCTGATGTCGGCCCTTCCAGCAAGTCTATCTTTTGATCTTTCACATCACAGGAGACTGCAAGAGAGACTTTAACCCCACCCACTACCGTACGCCAGCCCACTATAACCACCTGATGACGTCTGTGGCGTTTGAGGTGTCAGGGGAAGACAGTAAACAGTCCTATGGGTTTGATACGGTCTTAAGTAGAACTGTACAGACCTACATTAAGGTAATTACACCAAGTTTCTTCATGGGCTATAATTATTGACACACTGTTAAATGTCATTAAAATGTCGTTGAGTTTTATCACATTGAAAATATGGGAGGCGTGAGTATTTCCACACTTGCGTTTGGTACATAGTGCAACCTTCCTTCACCAACATAACAGCAGTGAGTTTTCAAGTATAATGTTTTCTAGAAATAAACAAGTAATTTGAGACAACTCTAGATCCCCACAGGTTTCCAGCTAGGTTAGGGGACTGTTACAACCATGTCGAAATCTTGAGTTGTAGCCACTGAACAATTTTTGAGTGGTTTTGGATACTTGTTTTGGATCATTGTTCTGCTGGAAGAACCAACGAGAAAAGTTTTAAGCTTTATAGCAAAAGCAGCCAGTTTTTCATAGAAGTTTTTCTGGAACATGTTGATAAATGTGTCTACTCAGTGGATGTTTTATCTGGATGTATTATCTAATTGTAGTTTTGAAGATAGGGACCCCATCCTACCACCTAACCATCTGCCTCAGTATACATAAAGGCTAAATGAACATGCATCCAGGCTGATTCACAGTAGTGCCAGTTGTTTTTAATTATGGTCAAAAGAGTGAATACGGGCATTTTCAGGTTAAGTTGTTTCTTTTCATTAGAGTATTCTCTACCAAAGGTGCCAGTAATTAAGGCTCTGACTGCATCGTGTAAACTATCATGTTATCATTAGTTACAGCTCTATGTTCTTCATTTTACTATTTGGGTTTAACGTCTTTTTTCAAGAACACATGACAGTCTTTAGAGGAATGACAATAATAAAGTGTACTAAGTATCCATCAGTCTTGTATAAAGTACCCAAAAGTCACACTTAAGTATAAGTACAGATACACTCCCAAAACTTTACTTTTAGAAAATTTCAAGTCACCAACTAGAATTCCACTCAAGTAAAAGTCTTAAAGTGTCTGGTATTTCCTGTGCTTAAGTATTACACGTAATCTGAAACTCACTGTACTTGAGGAATGAAAGTTCAAGTGCAAGTAAATGTTAATAACCACAGAACACTGTCAAAATGTTTAATATAAGAACCCTTACTCAGCATTTTAAGAAAAAATTTTCCTTCATCACACATTTCAGAAACAGGGCTTTAAAAGCCTAAACAGAAGTCGGCTATTGCTGTTATAATAAATTAAAATAAACTATGAAGCTTACTTTGAAGCTTATCTGGTACTTCGAAACATTAACAATGTCTTCAAAGCTTTAAGAATTGAAAGAACACCAACCTGTTTTTTTCTACATAGCTTAATTAAACCTTCCCTCCCTCGTTTTTCTCCCTAACCTCCTTTCCTCCTTTGCTTGGCACCATTGCACAACCCAGTCATTAATTGAAACTGGAAAAAAAAATCTGTTTATCCTCAAAGTTGGTTTTCAAATTTGCAAGAGTTCAGCCTTCCTCTTCTTGGACTTCTTCCTGAAGTCCTGCTATGCTAAAATAATTTGATTTTTGTAACGAGTAATGACACTCCGTGCTGAAATGTATCGGAGTAAAAGTATGCAATTAAATTAGCAAATGTAGTAAAGTAAAATTGAAAGAAAAACTAAAAAAAACTCAAGTAAATACAGATACTCCCAAAACATACTTGAGTACAGTAGTGAAGTATTATTATTGTCCCAATACTTTTGTCTGAGGTGAATTGTTTTCGGCTAATAACTCCAGATCGCCAGGGGGCTATTATGGCAAACGGGGGGTCTGCCGAGATAAACTCTGGCCCTTGGACAAATGTAGTTGCCATAGACTATCACAGGTACTAAGCGATTTCTTCCTCTCTCGCTCAGATGAAGAAGAATCAGAACCAGGTGTGCTGGCTGATGCAGAAGGCCCATCGGGATGTGGCCCAACAGCAGCAGGGGGGTTTCATCACCTTTCAGCAGTTTTTGGACAACCAGCAATACACACGCAGGGGTATCCTACGCTACGAGAAGATGTTTGGCTCCGGCTATGTCAGCACTGGGGGACCAAGCACTACCAAGGTCAGGGACTCGGATGACATGTGTGAAAAATGGTCAGAGGAATTCTGGGTTTGGGACATACTCCTGGCAATTCATCTGCTGGGGCATGAGGAATATATTTATCATTTATAAGGCAGTAGTATTTGTAATGCATCATCATTTCCAGATGGTGGCAGAAGTACTCCAAACTGCTGTAATTCGTAAAAGCATTCAAGTGGCGATGTTCTCTAAACTCATTCATCAGTGTCTGGGTAAAATAATTGAAAGAGGATTTTTAGGTGTTTCTGTCAATGTAAGAAAATACTGAACGTTTTATTTGTGGGAATGTACAGGTTTATAATTTTCATATTCTCAATAAGCTAAAAGGCCAATTATAATAAAGTACATCAATACATTATTATAGAGACAGAGTTATAATCCTTCTCCTGAAGTACTGTTTGTTTGTTTCACCTTTCAGGAGTTTGTCGACCTGTTGAATCTGAACCCAGGACAGAAGGTTCTCGATGTGGGCTGTGGAATTGGGGGAGGAGATTTCTACATGGCCAAGGTGAGCCAAAGGGTCAGTGACTGAATGGTTGACTAAGCAGCATCATCGACGTGCTGGGGTCTTACTCTTGTTTGTATGATTGACAGAATTTTGGGGTGGAGGTTTTGGGAATGGACCTGTCATCGAACATGGTGGAGATCGCCATGGAGAGAGCAGTGAAAGAGAAGCTTCCATCTGTGAGGGGACACCGCTTTGGCTAAATCTTTGTTTCTTCATAAAAATCCAGTGGTGATCAGGATAAGTGGAATGCACAAAAATATAAATTTTACTTTTTGAATAATGGAATGCTAGGAACAAAATGTGCTACAACAAAGATCTTTACATTTTTTACATTGTGTGTGTGTTGACTTGATGATAACAGAACATTCACTCTTCTTCAGGTCCAGTTTGAGGTGTCAGATGCCACCAAGAGAACGTTTCCAGAAGGTTCCTACGATGTGGTTTACAGCAGAGATACCATCCTGCACATCAGTGACAAGCTGGAACTGTTCCGAAAATTTTATGTGAGTTTTATCGTACAGTTTATTGTCAGTGTCAGAGCAAACCCTTGTATCTCCTTTTAACTTTTTTGTACATATTTTATAAGACGTTTTTACAGTGCTCTTTGCCTTGTGAGAAACATTCACAGTGAATGGATCACTTGGACTGGTCCAAAATATGTGGTCATTAATTGGCACTGTAAAGTTGCCGCTTTGAAGAGACAGTTTTGAAAACACTGCCCTCGTCTGGTGGGCGAGTTTATTTCATGCTAAAAGCTCAACAATATAAGGTAAGAGAATGAACTAACTGCATCTCAGGAATACAGTGAACCAAGAATACTTTTCTGTGTGTGTGATACAGACATGGTTAAAACCAGGAGGTAAGGTGTTAATCAGTGATTACTGTTGTGGAGAGAAGCCTTGGACTCCTGCCTTCCAGGACTATGTTAGCCAGAGAGGCTACATTCTCTACACTCCGCAGAGATACGGCAAGGTGATTATTTGTGTGTGTGTGTGTGTGTGAATGTAGAGTAATCAGAACCAGAGACACACTAATCTGAAACTGTGACAGGTTACAATGATCACAGCACATAGTGGAGCAGACAGTGTGATATGATTAAAGTTATCGTTTGCATATTATATTTTTTACAGATATCAGTATTGCACAGACTCACAGCCCTTTTGCAATAATCTTCAGTCAGCATGTGAAGGCTGGAATATCCATTTCAAAGAGCAACGAAAAAGAGCATAGATCAGAAAATGTATTTGAAGCCATTACATTCTGTGAAAACTGATTGATTGATTGATCCAGAATGACTGATTGATCAGTACAGATGAGCAAAAAATCTTTTTAAAATTGTTTTAGTGATACTCTCTTTAGGTAAAATGAATGTATGTGTATCTTTGTGTTTGTCTAGTTTTTGGAAGAAGTGGGCTTCACTAACGTGAGGGCAGAAGACAGAACGGCCCAGTTCATTCAGGTTATAAAGGAAGAGCTCAAGAGGGCGGAGCAGATTCAAGACAAATTTATAGAGGTAACTGAAAAGTTTTTTGTGCTCATGAGTGCATGGAGCATGCAGATATATTTGAACTGCAGCTATGTAACAATGTTAAAGGGAAAACTGCTCTTAAAAATCTCCTTATTAGTTTAAAGTGTTCAAAACCAATGTGATGGCACTTTTGTTCATATAGCAGTACTTTCAATATAAATGTTAGCAATACACTACTTTTGAATTAATTATTTAATTTAGCATTTAATAATGTGAATAATTGTGGTTAATTGCAGAGAAATGTGTTAATCGCGATCAGGGGTGCCACCAGAAATCTTGGGCCCCATGAAAGATTAGAATTTTGGGCAACATTATTATCAAGATAATATTACTAGCCCCTGACAGGGCCCCATTGTCAGTGCTGGGCCCCTTGAATCGTTCTAACCTTTCCACCCCTGGCGGCGCCCCTGATCGCGATCTATCATTGCATAGCATTCATTTTTAATAGTGTTTCTCCTTCCATGTAGGAGTTTTCTCAGGAGGACTATGACGCTATTGTAAATGGTTGGACAGAAAAGTTACAGCGATGTGAAGCTGGAGATCAGCGATGGGGTCTGTTCTACGCCACCAAAGACTAAAAGAGAGAGAGAGAAAAAGAGATAGAGAAGAGAGTGAGAGGGAGAGAGATCAGCATGTTCTCTAAACAGAAAGAACAGGCAACACAATCTTCTGAATATTTTTTCAAATGTCAAAATTTGAATACAGCTAATTGCACATTACCCTGTAGCATTCTGTAAATTAACAGAGACATATATGCTTTCATTGTGTTTTGCAAAATGTAAAATTGCTTGATTAAAAAATTGTTTTGAACTGATGTTCTGTTACTGAAATTATACCATTTTCAATATCAAAAAATGACAACAAAAAGACTATACTTAAAAACACTAACAACAGCATCTCATCAAGTTCAATTCATAATAAAATATCTCATCACCTATTCATGAACACAAATGTGGTAAAGCTTAGAACCACCTCAAGTTAGAAGTGCTGAATAGCTAAATGTCCAGAATGCTTTAGATACTTAATTTGTACAAAATGTTCACAGTTTTGTATAAAATATCATCCATCCCAACTCTGGTCTCTGACCAGTTTAAACACCAGCTGAAACCACTGCATACTAAATTCTTCTTCCTGAGTCTTTCTGTTGAAATCTACATTTGGTAAAGTTTCTTGTTGTACAGATTTTTTTGTTAAAAGAACTGCTAGAAGGGCCTTCCTGAGAGAGAAAGTCTCGAGAGAGAAAGATTATAGACAGAAATATCCGGTCTGACTCGTAAACCATGAAGTTCTATTTTTTTCCCCATCTCACAGTACCATGTGATGAAACTGATGCAACCGATTCACCAAATCTTACAAACCCTTGATGTTTTGCCTGCTATTCTATTTTAATTTTTACTTCAATTATAAAATCATTTAAGGGCAGCCGGTGGCGTCGTGATTAGGTTGTTGACCCTGCAATCAGAAGGTGGTGGGTTTGAATTCCAGGGCTGCTAGTGACACCACTGAGGTACCATTGAGCAAGAGATTTCTGCCTCCCCGCTCTAATCACGTCACTACTAGAGCAAGCTCCTGATTGGTTCACGCAGCGCAAATTTTCGCCAAAGTTCAGATTTTTCAACTTGCGTGTTGACGCATCAAACACGCCATTCAGGCCGCGCCATTTGCACGAAACGCGCCGCAGGATGTCTACTCGCGTCTTTGCATTGACTTAACATGTTAATTACTCGCGCTTGACGCTTCATTCGCATCTGGTGTGAACACACCTGGAAAAACCTGATACCAAAGGTCCACCAAGGTTCATAATTTTTCCAACTATTAAACCTCTGGCAGCACAGTCATCCTAGTGTGACCAACTAAAATGGCACAGCCACATAAAACGTTTAGAGCATTACATAGCATGTGTCCATAGGAACGTGTGACAGGTTGAGATGTTCCAGTGTGGCTTAATTTAAATCTTATATATATTTGTCTATTTCACTATGATGTATGTGTCTGGCATGGGTGTTTTAAATGATCTCCTTGTCATTTCAATTCAATTCAATTTTATTTCTATAGCGCTTTTTACAACCAGGTTGTAACACAGCAGCTTTACAGAGTCCAGATCCGAGCCACTAGTGAGTAAGCCGAAGGCGACAGAGGCAAGGAAAAACTCCCTCGGATGGAGGAAGAAACCTCGGGAGGAACTAAGACTCAAAAGGGGAACCCGTCCTCCTCAGGTCGACCCATCTCCACTAGCCATTGACATTTTTGTTAGATTCACCCCTGATGTCAGACAACCTGATGCAGTGGGAAACTATTGGGGCGGGATTTGAGATTTAAAGATGGCGGTAGACCATTGCTAGCAGAGCAGGTTGGGGGATTAGCCACCCAGGGGGGCCACCATGGGTAGTACTATTCAGCAAGAGGAACACGAGAGAGCAGCAAGTTGTAGCGTCTAGCGCATCTGTACATGCTCAGGATTGAAGGAGGGACCCAGAGTAGAATAGAATGGGGCCTCAAGATGGGACCAAGGTGGTATTACCTGGATGTAGGGTGCGCCGGGGTGCAGATGCCTGGTGGAACCTAGGAACAATGCTGC
>JBBMFX010066236.1:0-10696 GCA_037832545.1 Rhabdalestes septentrionalis
CACTCCAGAACTTCTGCTTCTCTTCCAGCTCACATCCTACCTGTGGGGCATAACCACTAACAACATTGATCATTATCAACTTCAAGATTCAGACTCACCAGCCTATCTGACACTCTGTTCACTTCCAGAACCTTCCTAACAAACTCCTCCTTCAGGATAACGCCTACTCCATTTCTCCTTCCGTCTACACCATGGTAGAACAACTTGAACCCCTCTCCTAAGCTTCTAACCTTGCTACCTTTCCACCTGGTCTCCTGAACACACAATATATCCACTTTCCTTCTCTGCATCATGTCCACCAGCTCCCCAGCTTTGCCTGTCTTTTGCCTACATTCTAAGTCCCTACCCTCAGTTCTACACTATTACCTTTCCTCTTCTCTCTACCTCCGCACACGCCTTCCTCCTCTCCTCCGTCGACCAACAGTCGACCAATTTCCACCAGCACTCTGTAGGTCAGCAGCACCAGTGGCGGTCGTTGTTAATCCGGGCCTCGACCGATCCGGTATGAAATCTCTGTTTATGATTCACATGTTTGATTTGGCTTAGGTTTTACGTTGGACGCCCTTCCTGACACAACCCTCTGCATTTATCCGGACTTGGGACCGGCACAAGGAATCACTGGCTTGTGACCTCTTATGGTTGCATTAGAAGTTGTTTAATTTTAATGTTGAAAATTTAACACTGACCTTAAATCAAAGCATTTAACCATAATACAATAGTGAAACAATAACATGGTGTTATCTGGGGATGGACTGAGGAGGTTGAGAACGGAGACATGTTAAGATGATAGACTTTCACCAACATTTGTAGATAGAGGCAAGTTCAGTGTTTTACCACTCTGACACATCAACTGTGGTCTCCAGGAGATTCAGCAGTAAGAGCTTTCTAGGTAGTATATTAAGTTATGGACAAAAGTATTGGGACACCCCTTAATTATTGAATTCCAGTGGTCCCATACATCCAGTGTAATCTTAAGGTTTAAGCATGCCAAGATGTTTTGAACACTTTTCTATTCCATTGTGACTTTGCCCCAGTGCACAAAGCGAGCTCCATAAAAACGTGGCTGGAGGAGTTTGGTGTGGAAGAACTTGACAGGCCCGCACGGAATCCTGACCTCAACCATTTGGGATTGAACTGGAACAGAGATTGTGAGCCTTCTCGTCCTACATCAGTGCCTGACCTCATAACTGCTCTATAGAATGGGCACAAATTCCCACAGAAACACTCCAAAAACTCCTGGAAAGTCTTCAAAGAAAAATTAAGGGCTCTCAAATTTTGAAGACAGGCAAGATTGACATTCCACTAACGTCCCCCATCCCATCCTTTGACAGGGACTCAAATGGGGTGTGGGTTAAATGGGCCCCAGGAATGTGGGTGTTTCATTAATAATTTAATTATTAGTGTTGTTATTAATTGCTCAAATATTTGATACATGCATGGGCCAGTGTGCAAACTATACCTTGGTCTCCAGGGGAGCCGTACAGGGGAGTGGGATAGCAGGCTTGGTTCCTAAATTAGATCCGCCCAGAAACATATGTTTTCACCGTATTAGGAGGATTTTCACGCCAATCTTTCTAACCATTAGCTCAGGGTCTTACAGTTTTAAATTGCCCACCCACATGTCTCTGGAACATTCCTAAGAGAGAGAGAGAGAGAAGAGAAGAGAGCTATGTTTAAAAACACAACAACTCTCTCAGGTCAGCTTCTGAGTGGTCCAGCTGTGATGGACACGAGCTCGGACCAGTGGCCGTAATTTACATATACAGCCTTTTAGCCAACCACCACAGCTTTCAAACAATATGTGGGTGTCAACCCTCCACCCTTGCAAAGAGGTACACGAGGGTCGCATCTCAGGTCAGTGCAGTACTCGCCGCGTCCTATCACATTTGAGTCTGCACAGGGTTTTTTATGGTGAAACAAAGCGAAATTCACAAAGACCAAATTCAGCATATTTCAGAATATTTGGTGGGGATTTTGCCATATTTCGCCAGTAAATAAGAATTTCAAGGGGAAAAATTATTTAAATGAGGCCAACTGCAAAAAAAAAGGTCTCTCTCTCTATCTATCTCTCTCTCTCTCTCTCTTTCTTTCTTTCTTTCTCTCTCTCTTTCTCTCTCTCTTTCTCTCTCTCTCTCATCAATAATAAATCTGTTATTTTTCAATAAAATCTGTGCCCTAATGAACGATAGTGTGCTGTAATCTTTTAAAAACTTGTCCTTATTCTTATTAATGCACATTTGATGTGCAGTTTGTATTGGTATGTATTATTTGTAGTGTGCATAGACTCATGTGACTTGTGTGCATGTCTTTAAATTGTTTGATTACAGTATGTTATTGAAAATTGTGTTTTTTTGACTAAATAAATATAACAATTGATTTTAAACAACATCTGTATAACAGGCTCAAACCATTTCAGTGAAGTTGATATACAGTTTAATTTGGCTAGTACCACTGCAATGGGACTCGATGCATTTTCAAGTTTACAATTGTGTATATTCAATTTGATGTTACAATTTAATCTACAAATTAAGTATAATTAAAGCCAGTTAAATATTTTCCATTCTTTAGAAAGCCGTCCGAGGTGTTAGCTGTTTTGTCAGATGAATTTGGGACCAGTCAGTACGGTCATGTCAGTCCTCAAGTGCACACAAATGTTAAGGGAGTCTTTTTTTGGTATTGATCTTGTTATGTAGTGTCTTGGTATTGGTTTAGGCGTAGTGATGGGTCATGAGTAAAAGTATCGGCACCCACCACCACCACCCCTTACCACTAATGCAGTGTCAGTGGACAGCTCATCGCATTTGAAAGAAGAAAACAGTTGCAACATTTCGGAGCCAATTTGAAAATCTCCACTACAGTCCCTGACAAAAGTTTTGTTGCTTATACATTTGGCAGAAACACCTGCTATTAACCTAACTTTTAATTAATCAATTGGTTTCAGAAATAGTTCATATAAAATCCTCCCAAATTATGTTTAATACACTAAAATAAATGTTTCCATTAATTTGTTATTTAATTTTTTTATTTAATGAAGACAAAAGACTATATAATGCACTCAATCTTACATTGAACTCTGGGAGGTATGCAATAATGCTTTCTTTGCTATTCCTGATGACTATCAACAAATTGTATGAATCATTGCGGAACCACATGGATGCAGCCCTTCAAACTAATACAGTATATTAAATTTGGATCACACAGCTCCACTACTTAATTTATATAACATATTTTTGTATTTCAAATAAATTATTATTTAGTCTTACTTCAAATGCTGTTGCTCCGTACATGATATGATGAGAATGCAATTGAATTGTGTCTGTAAGGGAGTGGTATTTAAAAACACATCCAGGTTCCTTGGAGTAAGAACTCTTTCAAGTGTGCAATTATGAGATTGTGATCTCAGTACATAATTTTGAAAGTGCACAGTACTTTTTATGCAGTACTAACAGGAGCGTTGCCGGTCAAATAGTAGAGGTTACTAGCCTCCGTACACATACACAACAGACACACAAACACACACACACACACACACACACGGATATGGTGGTCCAGTTCGTTCTATGTGAGAATGATGAGATATTATGTTTGATTCATCAACGCACTCCACAGAGAGACCGTTCTGGATGTTATGTTATTTTTATATTTTCCTGACGAGATCAGTGAATCAAGTCTGATGACAGGTAGGACTCTGGGCTTAAAGAGAAAACCTTTGTTAGTTCTTAGTCCAGTGTGAAAACAAAGAAGCAACTCAGACCCAAAACATGTCCTGGTTTACTGTGTTTTTGGTCAGTCTGAAGGTACCATAAATGTGATGTTTCACCAAAACTAATTTCTGGCTCCTATCAACTGATTCATGAGTTTTTTCTTTTCACCTCTGTAACTTCCAGACCGGGCCCAGTATGGATGAGCCTGGTGGAGATGAGGCGTCTCTGCCAAAGACCACAAACGGCTCCGCTCCAGAGGAGGAGCAGGAAGAGAACCCTCCTGTTCCACGGGAGACTGGAGAGACGGAGCCAGGGCCACTGAGGAACGGAGCCGGATGAATGTCAGAGGCAGAATGTGTGGACACTGGTGTCACTGAGGAGAGAAGGTATTTGGATACTTTAAAATCCCAGTAAAAAAAATATTATATTGTTAAGGATACACAGACACATTGAATGGTTAGCTTTTATTTTTTGTGTGTATCTTTTATATGCAGCTAAAAGTTTAATCATTTGTGGTACAAAACTTTTTTTTCAAGTGAAGTAGGAGATGGTCGCTGGCAGAACCAGGTAGATAAAAGATGTTTTGTTATTTTTAGTTTGACACAGCCACCTGTTGAGACACTTTCCCAGAAGGAGCAAAGAGTAAAGAGTTTTCTAATGGTTCTTCTGACCTAGGTGGAAATATTTGGGGAAGATTAAAGGTTGTTTATTTTTTTAAACTTTGAAGAGGAAGGCTGTAGAGTAAATCATTGCTTGCTATCTTGATCATAAGTACTTTTTTACTATAATTGTTTTTACATTTGTCTGGTCATCATTTTAAAATTGAGGATCTTCATTATATGATTAATTGCATCACACAAACAAATGTAATATAAATCTGCCCCTCTTCCACACCCAAACCCAAATGTGATGTGGATTGTAAGACTAATTAATTGTCAATATATAATCCAAAAAATTATTGCATGACTATAGATGGCCCTACTTATATCTCAGGTCAGAGAACAGAGTTATTCTGTTCAGAGAAGGGATGCAGAGGAATCTTCTTACTTCATTCATATTTGAAGGTTCTCAGCTGGAGCACAGTCTGCCGGTGAACTCGTGGTACTACACTGTGATTTGATCTAATGTTTTTTCCAGGTGAACCAAACCAAGATGCCATTGTCAAGGATGCTGAACCACCAGCTCGTCTGCTAAGAGACAGACCTCCCCGCTTTTACTGCTTCTACCAGGCAGTTACCAGGAGTACGAGGAGAAGTGAATGATACACCCACACGCACACACATAGCACCACACTCACAAGCTGCTTGTGAATCATCTGGACACTTTCTACTCTTTGGAAATTTTCCAAATAATTTTTTGTAAAAAGTAAGCCTTTTGTAAAAAAAAGATAACACTAATCCCCCTACTGAAATGTTACTTATCAGGAGTAATACCTTCATATTGGCTATACTCCAATAAATCATCCTCATTGGTCCAATCATCATAATGTTTTCACACTATGAAAAAAACACAGCCTACATTTATGGACAGCACATAAAAACAAAATTGATTTTCTGTGGCATATTAGGAAATACCGTAATAAAGTAACATAACTGTGTATTCTTAATTCCTTACCCTTCATGCTCAGAGACCAAAGCCAAGGAAGATCATCAGGAGTGTCTCTGGGAACAATGATGTGCAACTGAAAAAGGCTGAAAATGTGTGGAAACCTGGCTTGAAGAGAGAGGCAGTCACCGAAGACCCAGAGACGGTGAACACTCAGTGAAAAACATTCACATATTTCATATTGGTTTCAACGTTTAACCTTGATAAATGTACAGAAAGAGCACTTTTGATTCTGTCAGCTATAGCCTTTAGCCAATGATCATCCTTTTGATGATAATTGCATAGAAGGTCTTTGTCTTCATCACTAACACAGTCAGCATATGATGTAGCTCTAGTGTGGATCAAGTTTAACCAGCTTCAGTTTTACATTCCTGTGGAAGTATTTAGGCTCTAAAACAAGCTTGTAGAACTAGAAGTGTGTCCATAAAGTTCCAGCAAAGCAAAAAAAGATAAACTGATATACAGATCACAGTAATTTGCCTTTATGTAGTTGCTTAACATTTGGGATTTATCCTTAAAAACTGAAAATGGATTTGTTTTGTTTTGATTTATAATTATGCTGTTACATGATTGCCTTCTGTATTGGCCTTCACGCTTTTTCTGTTTCTGTTTAACATGTAAAAGGTTTTCTTTCCATGAAATGACTTTTTTTCTCAACAAACAACTTTCCACCAAAAAAAAAAAAAAACTGATATCTTCCCTATTACTTACAATCAGAAATGTGGAGTGGATTCATTTATTTCTTTCAGTGAGCTTCTATTAGTTATTCATTTCAAATGTCTTTGTTGTTTTATTTTTGGTGGTTCGAAGACTGCATAAGGTAGAAACATAAAATACTGGCTTGCTCTCTTTTTTCTTCATATTTTTCACTCAAAACGTGATGTGTCACACTCTGAACATAACAAGGATTTACTTGTTATTGTTGTTGGCAAGAAAGCTCTTTGTTTGCTTCTTTTTTATACAAAAAGGCCAAATTGGAAAAAGGGAGACATTAATCATTATGGTCTGTGTGTGTGTGTGTATGTGTGTGTGTGTGTGTGTGTGTGTGTGTGTGTGTGTGTGTCTGTCTGTCTGTGTGTGTCTGTGTGTGTCTGTGTATGTCTGTGTGTGTGTCTCTGTGTGTGTCTGTGTGTGTGTCTCTGTGTGTGTGTGTCTGTATGTGTCTGTGTATGTCTGTGTTTCTGTGTGTGTGTCTCTGTGTGTCTGTGTTTCTGTGTTTCTGTGTTTCTGTGTGTCTGTGTGTCTGTGTTTCTGTGTTTCTGTGAGTGTCTGTGTGTGAGCCATGTTTTGCTTGTATACCAGGTGTAGAGTTCTGGAGACTGTTTTGCTTGTAGATGTTGTGTTGTCTGTTTTTGTGTCTCACTGTTCAGGAACTCTTGCGGAAAGTTAGAAGCATCCTGAACAAACTGACTCAGCAGAGCTTGACTCTGCAACATCTGTAAGCTTCATTTGGAGTATTAATCAACATAGGGCTTAATCAACATGTATTGACATATCGACTGAATTCGTGGTAAAATGGAAGTTAATGTGTCTTTGATAACGTCTGACTCAGTCATTTGTTGGTCTAGTCGACCGCTTAGAGATTTCAACTGCAGTTTCTTACATTTTTTCCCCCTCGGGTCAGTGAGAAAGAGCGGCTGAAGGAGGAGCTGGAGGAGGCGAAGGATAAAGCCAGCCGCTCCACAGTAAACATTAAGTTAATTGGTGAGTTCTTCAAACTTCGAAAGATGAATGAGAGCATTATGAACAAGTGTGCGGTGAAGCTACTGATGAACCACGACGAGGAAAAACTGGAGCGTCTCTGTTGGCTTCTCACCACCATTGGAAAGTATCTGGACTCAAAGGTAAAGTCAAAGGTAAATCTTTACGGGTTTGTGCAATTAGAGATTAGGGGCTGAAGTTGATTAGTTTTGGATCAACTCATGTGAGAGATATCTGAGAGCTTCATGAGTCAAACTCACTGCATGCAGCAAAGGGGACATAAACATTACCAGAAAAAGCACTTGGGGAACTGAGTTTTGTGTAATTTGTGTTTTTTTAGGAGTGTGATGATTTGATTTGATTTATTCAGGATGATTTTCCACAAATGTTCCTTTAGAAGGCACAAGCGACAGCACCAGCACAGTCCAAAAGGCCAGTTCATCTGTAACCTCTGTGGGAAAAGGCTTTCAGCCAAACAAGGTCTGTCGTACCACATAACGCTGCACACTGGTGACAGGCCCCACATCTGTGCATGGTGTGGGAAGAGCTTTGTTCGGAAGCACAACCTAAAAAATCCACACTGGAGCAAAACCCTTCGCCTGCACACACTGTGCAAAGTCCTTTGCTGACTCCAGCAGTCTTAAAAACCATTTATGTGTAGATTGCAAACATGGTGACTAATCCTGAGTACCACATTCAATTCTGTTTTTCCCTTGAATAAAATTGAATGTACGTTTAAGGCAGAAATACAGTTGCGCTCATAAGTTTATGTACCCTGGCAGAATGTATGACTTCTTAATCGTTTTTCATAGAATATGAAAGATAACAAAAAACTTTTCTTGCACTCATGGTTAGTGGTTGGCTGAAGCCCTTTATTTTATTTTAAATCATAATCACAAACCACCCAAACACAAACCACCCAAATGACCATGATCACAGGTTTACATACTCTGATGATTTGGCCTGATAACATGCACATAACTTGACACAAATAGGTTTGAATGGCTATTGAAGGTAACCATCTTCACCTGTGATTTTTTGTTTGTAATTAGTGGGTGTGTATAAAAAGTCAGTGAGTTTCTATACTCCTGACAGACCCTTGTATCTTTCATCCAGGGCTGCTTGGACAGTTTTTTTGTGGTTGGTGGGTGGGAGGGTGGGGTGGGATTGTAAATCATGGGGAAAGCAATATAATTTTCAAATGATCTGCAGGAAAAGGTAGTTGAGCTCTATAAAACAGAGAAGGGATATAAGAAAATATAAAAAGAGTTGAGAATACCACTCAGCAGTGTTCAAACTATAATTTGGAAGTGGAAAATGTGGGATTCTATTGAAACCAAACCACCATCAGGTAGACTAAAAATTCAGCCACAAATATCAGGAAAATTGTTCGGTATGCAAAGGGAAAGCCCACAAATATCTTAGAGTGAAATACAGGGCTCTCTGAAAACATGTGATGTGGCTGTTTCAAGATGCACAATAAGGAGGCACTTGGAGAAAGATGGGCTGCATGAGCCATTACTGTGGAAATGCCACATACCACTTACAACATGCCAGACATCATAGAGACTAGCCTTCGCTATAAACGCTACATTTGGAGAGTTGTCAACAAGGCCTATGATGAAAGGGACACCATTTTTTACTATAAAACACGGTGGTGGATCACTGATGTTTTGGGGATGTGTGAGCTACAAAGGTTCAGGAAATTTGGTCAGAATTAATGGTTAGATGAATGCAGTAAGTTATCAAAAATACAGGAAAATTTGCACTCATCAGCCCAGAAGCTGCGCATGAGACATACTTGAACATTCCAACATGGCAATAATACAAAACACAAGGCCAAGTCGACCTGTCATTGGTTATAGCGAAATAAAAGTGAAGGTTCTGCAGTGGCCATCTCAGTCTCCTGACCTCAACATCATTGAGCCACTCTGGGGAGACCTGAAACATACAAGACAGCATAAGAATTTACAGGAAGAGTGGGCAGCTTCACCATCTGAGAGGATCTTCATCCACAACTGCCACAAAAGACTTCCAGCTGTCACTGATGTCAAAGGGGGCAATACAGGGTATTAAGAACTGTGTTACCTTTTGATCAGGGAAGTTTGGGAAGTTTTTGTTGTGATTGAGATTTAAAAAGTGTAAACACAGTTGTTTGACAATAAATGGCATCAGCCAACCACTAAACATGAGTGAAAGAAAAGTTTTTGTTTTATCATTCATATTCTCTGAAAAATGGTTAAGAAATTATACATTCTGCCATGGTTAGTAAACTTATGAGCACAACTTTAAGTGAATGACTCTTGTTCTGATTTACTGCCCTCTACTATGCCTCCAGGGTGTTAACTCTGCTTATTCTATAAATGGGAATGGGAAGGGCTAAACTGCTCTCTTTTGAATGGGTGATCCCAAAACTTTAGCAGATTATTTTCCTGATTACAGCCATGGTGCCATATTCATAAAGCTTCTCGGTGTAGTAGTACTAGTTATTCAAAATAAGAGGATTCTGATCCTAGTGAACAGAGTGATTGTCATGTTCCCCGTGTTTTTTTACTGAGAGTTTTTTAAATGGTCAAATATCAATGTAAAAAAATGAACAAATTATTTCTGGATCTTGGTTATTGCTTTGCACATTGACTATAAGGACAAATATATTGGGATGCCTCTCCATTACACCAACAGCGACTTTAATGTCATTGTAGTAAAATACATAGACTTGAATATGAAAGTGCCCCCGCCCCCCCTTGCTGCTGGAAGGCTTTCCACAATATTTTGGAGTGATTCTGTGGGAATTTGTGGCCACTCATAATTCTTAGAGCATTTATGAGGTCAGGCAACGATGTTACACTTTTGTCAATTTAGTGTATATTTACAGAAGAAATCCTGCATAACAAAAGGAGCATCCAGGACAGCACTGCGTGCGGTTCCTCCATTTGACCAGTAGATGGTGAAAACGGTCCCTGATCAGTGAAAGACTCCAGTGGGGAAGAACAGAGAGGCTGTGTTCCAAATGTTACCCAACACACTGCGTAATTGTAGTATAGAGCTTAAAGGACCTGTAATAAAATACAGTGCTAACCTCTTATATCTGTCTAATTGTTAAACAAGCTGTGGGTTGTGTGATTCATGCAGTAAACCCCTATCTGTGCTTTGACTCTGTAAAAGATATGTAGACGACACAATTCTGCATAACATCAAACTATGTCAACAACTAAGGTTAAAGGAGACGTTTTCCTTCACAGACATCACTGTTTTCTTTGTTGCCGACTTTGAATATTCATGGGGATCTTGTATACCTGCAACAAATCGTATGTCAGGGCTGCCAACTTTCCCCAAAACTTGTCATTGGATATAGCAAAATAAAAGTGAAGGTTCTGCAGTGGCCATCGTTTTATTACATTAACGCTTTATTGGACTGACCCTGGTTCTATGCACTAGTTAGGGACCTTATGTACGGGCACGCGCAAGCTTACTGGAGCGCGCCCTTTTCCTCAGTGTTGTCGACTGAGAGACTCGGAGATCGAATGGTGGGTTAAATAACGCTCCAGAGATAACAGTTGAATAAATGTGAATAGTGACTCGGTGTCATTTCTGGGGAGATACAGTGAAGTGCAGAAACATGGTGGAGTCTCATTTCCACGTCCAGCTCACTGCCATTCTGGACGTGTTGATGAAAACAGCAGTGT
>JBBMFX010066268.1:0-10695 GCA_037832545.1 Rhabdalestes septentrionalis
ATATAGTACTTACACAGAAGCACACACACACACACACACACACACATACACAGACATGCATTAATGTTACCACCCACCCAAACTGGGCCTGGAATCTCATGAACATTAAATGTGTTCATTATTCTATTGTGCAAACCAGGAAAGCAGGATCCCACTATGTTTATTAGTGTTACTCTAGAAGATGTACAGCTGGGGTTCAGGCACAGACAAACAATGTGAACAAGCTAATCCACATTTATAAACTGACCAAGGGTTATTAAATGTTTTCAGTGGTTTATATAGTTCCATATTTTAGGTTTAAATTCAATTACATTTCAGTAAGTTTTAACCTCTAAAACTAGCTGAAATTTATTTTTCATTTAAAAAGCATTTAGCTTTCAGACATGGTTTTGTTTTTAAAATAATCAGGGTAGATGTCATTTCAACTTCTGGGTGGATGCCACTCATATCAATGAAACTGGCACTAAATGTATGTAGGAATGTTCCTGTGTCCTTCTGCAGTAACATCCTCATGCTGTTAAGAGAGTTAAGTCAGTGATATTAACTCACTCTAATACATTGTGCATCCAGGAGAGGGGTCACGCAAGTTCATATAGATCCGGGGTATGGTGGGAGTTCTTATCAATATATTTCTCAAACATTATGATGTTCACAGGGAGTGATAAAATCTAATCAAAGAATTGCTGGCCTATGGCATGGCACAAACTGAAATGCATTCACAAACACTCCTGCCATTCCACTCATCCACACATATACAGGCTTAAATGTTTACATATGAGTGAACAGCCCCCACGCATACAGGATTAAAGGCTGAATGATGATCCAGTGCAAGTAAATCCCTCACAAAGGAGACAATATACAATGGCTAACATCGACAAAAGAATTGAATGGGGTTTTTTTAAATTAAACAATAGATTAGTCATGTCCAGTTCAGCCCTCTTGATCAGTGCTCTTCAAACCAGTTCCTATCAGGTGGTCCACATTTTTAGTCCATTTCTATGCATTGTAAGTTTTTCCTAGTCACACGATCCTATAGGCTGGAAGGGTGAAAGCTACCATGTACTTCCTTTGAGTTCTTTGTGTCACTGGATCTTTTCAAACTGTTATTATGGAAAGAACAAGGCCATTTATGATCCGTCAATCTCCCAGCCATGGATGGCTTTGGAATCAGCAGGGACTAAAGTTGCAGACGGCTGACAATATGCTTAAAGAAAGAACACATGCGTTTTCCATGTGAATCATTATGAGAAAAGAATCCTGTAATCACTGCCCTTTTGTGTTTATTTGCAAATGTGTTTTCCATATTGGATGGATATATGTCTTATTAATAAGGATAACTCCAACACATTGTAATCCATGTGTATACACAATAGTTCATCATGCAGCATCAAAAAACACACAAGCAAGTCTATTTACTCTTGTGATACACTGCACTCACTCATTAATAGAGTGCCACATGAGACCCTGATCTGTCCTTCTTACTTAATCTCACCTGTTTGGCAGAAGCTTCCTGTCTCAGAGTGGGGCGGGGGCTGGAATTCGGGGTCCCTGGAGCACTACGGCTGGCGCTCCTGAAAAATGAGCGAACAACATCCAAAACCTTCATCCTTCAATCCCAAGACAAACCGAGAGAAATCCTCACACCTGGAGCACACCTGCACCAGCAGTAATGGATAGAGATAGAGCAAATGAAGGCTTCTGGGTATCTGTCCGTTACAAAGATGGGTGGAGACTGGTCCTCTGATCCTCTATTCGTCGATCCCCTCTTTACTTCTCTACACCATCTGTCACTTTCTCTCTCGTCCACTATTACTTTGTATGACATATTTTTATGTATGACCTGACCAGCATACACTGCATGTCTTACAGAACTAGGTTGAAGCTTGAATTTGGTCTCTACTTTTGTCCATGTTTATAGATATCTTATAACTATCAGTCATAACCTTAAAGCCTTCTAGTTGATTCCAAAAGACACCATGACTTTGGTGTCACCAAAATATCACTTGAATGTTTACAACACTGATCTAAACTACACTCTGCGTTAATATGAGGAATGCCATGTTGCAATGCTATTGAAGTAAAATTAAATGTGCAAAAATAGTAAAAGCCAGTGCTGTACAAGAATGCAGTACTAGGCAGGTATTAGTTTAGCAATGCATAATGAAACAAAAGGTCAGGGTCAGTGGGGAGGGGGGATGCAGACACAGGGATTAAAACTAATGGACAAGCTGCGGGATCAAATGGGCTGCACTTATCAGCTGGCCAGGATCACACTCCACACAGTCGGAATAGAAGTTTGCGCAAAACCCTACTTTTGCTAACCCCTACTACCTTCTAAACTCGCCAGAAACCTGCTACTGCTAACCATCACTACCTTCTTAACTCGCCAGAAACCTGCTACTGCTAACCATCAGTGCCCTCTGAACTCAGCATAAATCTGTAATATCCAACCGTCAAAATATCCACAAAGGCAAAACCTGCCACTGATAACCCTAGCTTTGACTTCCTGCTTTTAAGTTGAGTACAGGTTAAATCCAACAGTAAACTGACAACTTGAGATAAAAAGAGACTTGAGAAAGTGAACAAAGCGCACAGCTGCACAGGTACATATACATATATATATATATATATATATATATGACTACTATGATTAGTAGTTTGAAATGTTCTACATTTAATGCTGAAACCAAACTCTACAGGAAGATGACTGTAGAAAGTCTGAAAGCTAAGTGTGTCAGTGTGCCAATGTGAAAGATTAATACTTTGGATAATATCCAAACAAGTCTGGCTGCCGAAAATGTGGATACGCAGATGGATATGACTGATGCAGACAATATTAATACTCCAAACACACACACACAAAAACACAAACTTTTAAAAGCTGTCTACTTTAGGGACAGAGGGGCACTGAAATAAAACGAAGCCATAAGTACCTCTAAATCTCTTTCAGTAAGTCCTGTTATTGTTGTGGATTTAGTGTACTACATTGCAGGATGTTTATGGCTCAATAGTGTTGAGTGAGAAAACAGATTTGTAGGGGTAGAAAAAGACATGGCTTGAATGCTTACCGCACATAAGTCTAACTCTGAGTTACTCTGTATATATACACATTAGGGGTGTGCAGAGCGGCCGCTATTTGTATCTGTATTTGTATTTGTTAATAGGGAAAATTAAAAGTGAAAGTACCTAAAAGTGAAAGTGTGAACAGCACGAAATTCCTCCTCTGCATTTAAACCCATTCACCAAGTGAACCAGCGGGCAGCCATGAATTCTGCACCCGTGTGGAGAATGTATTACACTATTATTGCATTACTTTTAAGTTACTCTCGCCAAAATAATTGGAAATATGGATTTGGGCGTAGCTCATGATGCTCAATTAGCTCATAACACATCCAGTGGAAGGTGACAGTACTATCCGCCGTTAGATCAGTTTCAGGTTCACTCATTTCTAGGGTGCCCAGATTTGGGATTGTGAAGAAGAGGACGTCTTAGCGCCGACTTTCTGCCTTAGCACCGACTTTCTTTACCAGCTCAGCTGTGGTCCGGGGAGGTGATAGATGTTGAATGCGCATCTCGGCCGCATGCATCTCGGGCCGACGGCTGTTGTGGACTTTTAGATTATGAGAGATGCCTTTAATGTAACGAATGTTTATGCAGCTCTAAATCCTGAAGAATTCTAATATTCCAGCTGGATGTTGGACACAGGTCTCAAACAGGACATGTCCGGGAAAAAGAGGACGTCACCCTTCTCTTCTCTCTGTCTGTAAAGCAGTAAAACATTTTGCACAGAATTTTCTCCTCTGCTGATCTTGGTGTGATTTTGGTGAATTTATATAAAAAGCTTCTTTCCGGTTTAAAAAATGCATTGTAACACGCATTATTGACATTTGTACCGAGTAAAATATGACGAATTTTTGATCTGTAATGACTTACATTAACACATTACAGCAAAAAGAAATGCATTACAGTAAATAATTACTTTTGTAACGTGTTACTCCCAACACTGCAGAAGGAGTATCTGTATCTGTAAAAACACAGTGTGTTTTTATGTTTATATGTAAGTACTATCACTCAGCATCACCCTCATTATAATGCAATTAAAGTTTAAACCAAGCCAAACTCAATAATATTCTCATTTACAAGGACCCAGAGGGACTGCACACAACAATGGCCGCAGCGAGTGTGTGTTTAATGTTTCCCCAGAGTGTGTTTCAGCTGTGGAATATGAATTAAGCATTTGATAAATAATATACATTTGGCAGAGGCATGTTTTCATTGCAAACACAACCCCACATCTCTGCTAAACTAAGCTCAAAGCACATATTATCCCCATTATGCGGTGAAACCTTGAAATTACTTCATCTCAGTTATTTTAGCAAGGAAGATGAAATTTTATTCTCTTTCTTTAAAGGTACCGCACTTGAAATCAAGATTGGTAATTGCTTTCAGCATCACATAACCATGTACATTTTCATAACAAAGGCATTTGCTTATTGTTTGCTTGTTAATTTTAGCAATTTAAAACATGCAATTTTTGTTTGAAATTATTAAGCTAATTAATCAATTGTTCAGAGCTAAGTGACATGTAAAAAATTTGGATATGGATTAAAATATTTTTACCAATCTATCATGTCTTCATTGGTTTCTCTAAAACACCCTGAACCTTTAACACACATTTAGAAGGTTTTCCAGTAAAATGACAGTATATAAAAAGCTGCATGGTCATAGAATGGCAGTATGCCTGGACATGAGGTGGCACATTTTGGAGCACTGGTCTTACCTAAAATGTTTTCCAATTAAAGTGCCATGTAATCTGAGACCAGGCTTAATCCAACAGTGGTAACAGCAAACCTCCAAAAGTGGTGGGACAATTTTTGTATATATTCGAAAAGGGTAAAACACACTAGTGCAACACTGACCATAACTTCCACAATGGTGACACAAACTACATGACCAATATAGTATTTAAACATATTAGTCAGTATTAAAGGTTTGACTTTTTTGGGTGAAAAAAAAAATTAAGTGTTTTGACTGGCTCCACTATTTAGTTTAACTGTCTACTAAAGACCAATTGGGTTCTGGATCGTTTTTCCACAGCACTGATTACAGACAAGCAACACTTAAGTTTGATGCATCAGTGAACCATGATCAGTGAATGAACACATTAGCTTTGTTCTATTGCTTACTATAGTAACACTAGCGGAGTTGACATGTAATAAAATTTAATTGCATTAGAGCCAGCTTCCTAAGTAACATTCCTTACTGAACTCGCAACATTAATAAATGTACATAAGTGATTAAAACATGATCATACACATCTACCTTTTTTAGGGTATATTCTGGTGCTGATGTAGTTGGAATACAGTTGTATCTGGTGACATTTTCATCACATCTTGAGCAAGTTCCATCAAACTGGATGCTTTGATCCTGGACTGATGGCAAATGGAAAAAATACAGTGCTAAGTCAAAAGGCTTAAAGGGAATCCCTCATGCCATGTAAAATAAATGTGTGGGAAGTTTAAGGCTTGATTCTGAAGAGTTCAAATAAACTTAAGATGCTTGGTCTATTTTGTCTAGCATAAGCTAACATTACGTTTATAATAATAGAACTAAAAAATTGAGAGAGAGACATTACATATATAACTTAGGTTTAACTAAGGTGACATCAATTTCATATTCTCTCCCTTTATATAGTCCTCTTTATACCCTTAATGGTGGGGCAGCCTAGTGGTGCCCTGCGATCATCTGAGATACCCTGAGCAAGTTATCATGCCCACACACTGCTCCGCGGGTGCTGTGTTCATGGCTGCCCCCTGTTTCACTTGGTGGTTGTGGGGAATATTGTGCTGTTTGCACTGTGTGTTTTGGTGTGTTCACATATGACAATTATTTTCACTTCTTCTTTCTTTAAAGCTAATCAAGAACTCTAAATTCTGGCTCAGGATGATATTTCCTGTCTAAGACACTATTACAATATTAAAATGGTTTTAAAATGTTTTACATGTATCTTATGCTTCAATTCTTCAGAACCTCCATTTATAAGATGATGACATGTTTAAACGATTCAGCTAGGTGAAAACATCTTGGTGGTGCACAGTTTTTGGTGTATAATATGCTGTCCTGCAGGTCGGGATGGAGAAGCGCTCTCTTCGGCGGATAAATAAACTCCACCTCCGCCTCAGCGTCTATGACCAGAGGCACTCCAAAAACAGCAAACAGCGGAGGACTCTCAGCCCCGTCCCAAAGCTGGACTTCTCCCAAACCCGAGTCTGGCTCCTCTCCGAGCTCCCCCAGCACTGCTTTTCAACACTCACTCTGAAGCAGGAGAACCGCACTTTCATCCTCAGCCAGCCAGCCGGGGAGAAAATCAATAGAGCCTGAACTGCTCCAGCCATAAGAAAGCCATTAGAGCAAACCCAGCCATTTCATACACACGTACACAACACAGCACCAGCCAGCAGTCCGCACACACCTGACTGAATTTGTTTTTCATCATCTTAAACCTTGGAAGTCTAAAGTTGTCGTTATCTTTTTGCTGCATATTAGACCTTTTTTTTTTTGCACAAAGAATTATACTGATGTTTTAGTACACTATTTACTGGCAGGCTGAATCTGCTCTTCTGGATTTGTTTCAGTGTCAGACATGACACAAATGGAAATGGAACAAGTGGTTACTGCAGCTTGAATGCTCTACTACTGGTATGAATCTGAATTTGACTCCTAAAAGAAAACTCAATGACATGAATATGAATATGATTTTGAATTTTTATTTATGTTTTTTACATATTTAGGCAATGCAACAAGAGGAAAAACCAGAGTATTGCGAACATATTCAGACTGTAACTTTTTGTTAGTTTTATGAAAAAGGCAGTTGGTTCCTTTTTTGATTCACTTCCAGCTCCACTGCACCATTTATCACTCGCATCCAGGGGTGGAAGTAAATTATTTTGGAAATTTTGTTCTTTATTATAATAAATACCAGTGGTTAGGCATAATTACATTGCCATTTATGCCAAACCAGTTCAGTAATACATCTAACAGACTCCCAGGGTGGCCCACCCTCTACCGCCATTACTCAGCAGGAGTGTGTTGGCTCACGTTCTCCTCCAAGTGTGTTGAGCTGTTCAGTGATATTAGTGGTAGTTTAATATATGCACATGCCTCTGAGTCCTTCTTAGCTTTATAGCATTATATGATAGCACTGTTATAGCACTGTAATCAAGGAAATGGGAGTTTACAAATTGAAGGCAGTGAATGAGTTGCTGTAACATTTTTAATTAATTAAGTTTACACTGCCCATAACTATGCTAATTCATCTTTGTACAAAGACCAGTACTACCCATTAGCCATGATAACCACATTACACAAAGGCCAGAAATAAAATGAAATGAAACTCTTAATTTCAGAGCACCAGCATCTGTCAATTGAACCTGTGAAGTGGAAACACTATCTATTGTTTAGTGGTCACAAGAGGTTTCCAAAAATGTGTCAAAACCAAAACCAGTTGTGCATACAAAAACCAGTTGCCTTTACAATGTGTAGAATCAGAACAAGCAAGACCTAGAATACGAACAACCAAGTGATCACAGGGCATTCTAACAGGTTCGCCTTAGTTTCAGTTGAAGTTAACTGTAAGTGACCATTCTGACATACGTGAACACACCACAGCACACTGTGTGAACAGAATGAAATTGTCTTTTTTCCATTCACCACATGAAGCAGCAGGCAGCCAGGAACACAGGGCCCAGATAGCAGTCTGTGCGGATGGTACCTTACTCAGTGATACCTGAGTGATTCCACTTGTAGTCCTGGGATTTGAGCCCACAACCTTCTGATCACAGGGACAGCTCCCTAACAACTAGGCCTCTAGCTGCTCCGGTTTTGAGTGTGTGTGTGTGCCACTGTATGACAACATTCGCAACATGATGAAAAAAAGCCTGTTGAAGCCTAAAGAAAGGCAATTTATGTTTGTTTTTTTCAGTCAGAATTGATGTCAGAACTATTTGACAACGCTGTTTGCAGATTGGATTTTTTGAGGTCCATTAAATTACTTTGCTCATTTGCTTCTAATTTCTTTCCAACTTCTGGTGCCTTATTCTTATGAGAAAGCACCGCAATCATTAATAAAGGAGAAAGTGATTGCAAATTGAGTCATTAATTTGGTGACACAAACTACAGTGCCAGTTTTGGTAAATCAAATGAGTAGTATTACATTCAGGTGACCCAGGTGTCTGGACATGCAATGATTAGGAATTCAATTTAGCTGCTAGAGCCAACAGTACCATATGAATTCAAACCACCGACTCTTTCTGGCTCCAAAAGCACGCCACTGTGCCAAAATAAGTAAATATATAAATAACAACGGACTCAGCACTGAAGTACTGAAACTTATGAAAAAGGAGGTGAGAAGAGGTACTCGTGTTTTGCAATATTTCATGACAAATGACCTGGTTTCCAGTCCTCTCTAACTCTAACCCTGATGACACTAGAGCTCTGGATAAATGTGTGCAGCGAAGACTTGTGCTGCAAGAGCAAAATTACCATTTTACTTTCCCCAACCAACCAGACACAGATAAAGGCTTTCATAAAAGTACCATCCTTTCATTCACATACTTGATTCAACAAATTGTTATTCTTTGTCGCCATCCATCTTGCTTATAAACTTTGTGTCCATTTTCGCTCCCATCAAGCTGAACTTGCTAAACATCCAATCAGACAAATCATACTCTCAGTTTCTGAATGGGACTGTAGGTTGTCATTCTTCTATATTGATTATTTACAACATTACCGACCTGGCTCTATAGATTCAAAAGGTAGTTCAGACGCGCCTTGGGGAAGCTAGTGATCAGGTGATTAGGGAGATGTCCCTGCAATTGGAAGTATGGGGGTTTGAATCCCAGGAATGCCAGTGTAACCACCGAGTTATTCTTGACCAGGGTCCTGGTGAATAGTATAAATGCAGAGAAAGTATTTCAAACTGTTCATACTGTGTGCTGTGGTGTGGTGTGACACTAAGGTCCACGACACATTTTCTCTTCCAATGAAGTTATCAGTCCGATTATGAACAGATTTTTATCCTCCAGGGAAGCTGAAAGGCTGAGGTCACCGGGTGAGGGTGAATAACAACACTGCGCTGACCCCACCCAGGAGACCAGCAGCAGTGTGTGTATCGCCACAAAAGAAAAACACCAGTCAGCTAAACTGCGTCAGTCAGACAGAACTTTCCATTTGAAAATGTCACAGGTGTTGGGGTTAATAAGTTAGTTTTCGTTTATTTGGAAGGAAAGGGCAAGAGAAGTGCTTTACAGCTAAACATACAGGCAGATTCAGGTTCACAAAAAAGTAATGCTCTATTTTGTAAAAGTGTCTAAAGTGTCCATTTATCATATGTGAACACACCACAGGACACAGTGTGAACAGTGTGAAATTCTTCCTCTCCGACTCATTCACCAATGAAGCAGTGGACAATCAAAAATGCAGTGCCCAGGCAGCATATAATATAAAATGTCTTTACAATGCAGTAAAACATATAAACGATTTTTTTGTTTTTCAGAACCTGGACAAAAAGCAGAGGATTCAAAGTCTCTTAGACTCTGTTCTTGTCTTATTTTATGAAAAACAATATGTTTAAGTTCCAAAAACATAAATGTGAGCAATAGATAAGGAACCCAGGAACTGAACCAGTACAACAGAAAGAAGTAAAACTAATAAAGGTATGAATAATTAATTAAGAATTAAGTTTGATTTGAGCGAAAAACTGATTATTTCACTAATATATTTAAGTAGAAATGAACTAATTATCCATAGCACAATCACATCAAACGTTTCTTTACTGCATGGAAGTATGTAAACAGGGACATTTGCTGCACACCTCTGCACACCTCAAATGCAACTCTTCAAAAGGAGTGAACAGTCATTTTGCCCCAAATCCAGAATGACACCATCTCAGCTGGAGTGGGAGTATTACATAACCTGTGGTAGAAACAGTTTTGAAGCATCAACGCTCTCACAACCTTTCCTCAGAGGCAGGGACTCAAAAACACAGTCAGATCTATTGTTTGAAAAGGAGCTAGTGGGATTCCAAGATACCTAACACAGCATGGCTGTCGGTGTGCTTGTTTGTTTATGTGTTTAGTCAGACCTTCAATAGAATGTGACCAAAGTGCTTTGAAAAACGTCAAAGAAATCAAACAAATATGTAAAAATATCTTTTTTACATTGAGTAGTATCACACATTCTCTTTTAATATTAGTTTCAGTACCCTGATTATTGGTGAACTGTGTGTGTATAAAGAAAGTCCATTTACAAACATAAACCAAGTAATTTAACTGTTGACATTCAGTAATGAATTATGTTGTCTTTAAGTTTCTGGTTTACATAAAATGAATGAAAATTAATCAACTAAGATTTCAATTAATGAATCATTCAAGCTGATCCAAAGAATATTTTTTGTTCCATCAACGTTTCCAGTTCAGGCTGCTGTATCAGTGTCTGAACAAACTCACTCTACTGTAATATACTGGAAGTGTTGCAGAATCAATTAACTCATAAAGCCACTGGTGAATCTGAGTGAGAGCAGGCGGCAAGAACCCCACCCATCAAGATAATCTCAACAAACAGAGAATGTGTGTGTGTGTGTGTGTGTGTGTGTGTGTGTGTGTGTGTGTGTGTGTGTGTGTGTGTGTGTGTGTGTGT
>JBBMFX010066288.1:0-10695 GCA_037832545.1 Rhabdalestes septentrionalis
GACGCAATAACAGCAACCACCAATCAGTAACCTCCAATGTGTTCACGTCATCATATGGTGCTTTTCCACTGCCTGGTCGCAGCAGTTTCATTCTGAACGCACTAATATCATGCTTTAGCATTTTCTGTCATATGGAAGTGAATGCACTTTGGTACCTCGAGGCACAAGATCCCGTTGTTCTCGGGTTTGCTATTTGTCCTACACTGACTGCGCAGCCCCTGATTGAGTGACTTCACGTGATTTTTTTTGCCACTAACCGACTTATGAAAATGTATTCGATCAAGCCTTCTTCTAAACTAACGTTTAGTCGACTTTTTGGGGGCAGCCCTAATACATTTAACTATGAGAATTATTTTCCCACTCAGCTTATACACACACACACACACACACACACACACACACACACACACACATCAGCCTGCACAGCTTCAGTTTACAGACAAAACCCATATTATTCAGTATGAGTATCACTATTAGAGTGCTTTTCCACTATCTGGACACTGAAGTATTTCAAAAGGATTACAAATTGCATTTAAATCTAACAAGAGGCGATAAATAGAAATTAAATGCACAAAGCCTGCCCAGAAGCCTTGCTCTCAATGCTATATATATATTATTTTAAAGCTGTGGGTTTCTGCAGTTAATCGGAGTGTATATGGTAACTACGTGAAAGGTGTGTGACAACAATCCCAGTAGTTTAATAGTTTAAGTAGTTTAATTAAAACTATTAATATAGTATGACTATGAATACAGTATTAATATCAGAAATAATGAAATTATATCCAATATTTGTTTGTCCCTTAAAACAGTGAATGGCCAAAATTCCATACAGATTTGACACTAATATTCACTCAAGTATTTAGTCAAATATTTAGAAGTGTGCCACTACTTACTACAGTATTACCAATGTAAGTGTTTATTCTTTGCTCATACTTAAAACTAAGCACCTGGATGCATCTGCTTCTAACTGCTTTGGTATATTTCCTTTCAAAATTTTGACAAAACTACAGTTTTATTTTCATGCATAAAAACCACCACGGCCATCAAAATATTATAAAACCCATCCCCATACCTCAAGGTCATTTTTTCCTTGGGCTTCTTGATGATCATCGTCTGCTACTCGCTTACGAAGGTCGATATCACAGTTGGTGGGGAGGCCAAGTTTGGTCAAGTTGTCATACAGAGATGCTTCTGTGTCTTCAGCACACTCCGCATTTTCTACTCCATCACCTCTAGCCAAAGAAGAGCCTGGTAAATCTTCAGTCAGGTCCTTCAGCATCTTCATGACCAGGGCACCCTGTCCCTTATCTTTCCTCAAGTCTGTGTCACGAGTGGTTTTGCTGAACTTGCTTAGGAATTTCACTACCTCCAAGGCTCCTTCAGTCTCGTCCTTCCTCAGGTCTGTGTCATGAAGGCCAATGCTACTCAACACATCAGCCAGAGACTGACAGGGCTGGAGCTCCTCAGCTTCAGTAAAAGACAATTAGAGACAGTCCATTGCATAACCATTATATTATAATCTTTTCCATAACATATACAATGTGATTCCTATTATATGTGATCACTAAGCAAAAACACATGTTTATTTCAACACTTTGCCCATCGGGAAAGTGTGTGACAGTGGTGAACGTGATCTTAGTGTCTGTAGGAGAGCTGTTGGTCGAGCTAGAGGCAGCAGGAGAGGGAAAATTGGGCTGGAAGTAGCCGCATTAGCTTTCTCCAACCAGACCGTCCAGAGGGGCGGAGTCGCAGTGCTGTGGCCAGAGTGTGTGAGAGAGAGCTGGGAGACATAGTGTATCAAAATTTACAACTGTCATATACTGTAACCTAATTCATAGGTCAGTGATAAATATGTCATGGCCGTTGTAGCCTAAGTTATAGGCTTCTATTCAATAATAAATGGTACAAAAACTGCTTCTGTGTACTGCTGTATGTGCGATTAAATGTGATTAATTCGATTAATTAATCGCCACACCGTGTAATTACAAAAATTTTAATTGTTTGACAGTACTAGTCCAAACATAATAAAAAACAACATTTGACTATATCACTTGCTATGTTCCATACATGCTATTTATTCTCTTGCAGCTTCTGTGCTCTTGGGAAAGAAAAACACAATTTGAGCACATGGCCTGAAACAACATATTACACACCACGCCTGAGTCAGACTCATTACACATCTTGAACCTATAAGGGAGACCAGCTCGCTCCCAGCTGCCCTCTCCGCTCTGAGCTCTGTCTCTGTATAGATGCGGGAAGTGGATGGAGGGTTATGTGTCACAGAAGCACGGAGGTGCACTCCTTCAGACCCGCTGGTGGCAAGAACTCAGTTGCCATGGTGACCCGCATGCCTTTCCGTCGACATAAGCGTGCTGCCTCGCCCACGGCGTGCTAGCATCACAGCTAACTTACACCAGTGTGTCCATACGTCCTTCTAGGCCCACATAGGACCATGTCTAACACTCAACTGAATAAATGGCACTTAGATCCAGGAAAGCTGCATCATCCTTGTACTTCAAGTTTTCCTTTAAGTACACTTTGGTTAAAACCAAAAAGCAACCACAAGTCATTTTTAAATGATCTTCTTCCAGCCTCATTTTCTCCCTTAGTTTATTACCATTAAAGCTGAAATGCGTAAACTAACTGTTGAGTAATTGGCTGTTTGAACTCAAAGAGCAATTACAGCCAAAATGAATGAAAACTGGAAGAAAGTTCCATTAAAACAAAATTCCTCCGAAACATTCTGGTAAGCAGAAGTGATCCATTTGTGTGCAAATGGCCAATAAAACTGTGTTTACATAGCAACATTACAGGTGATTATATTTTATTCATTACAGGTGATTATATTACAGGATTTACAATTCTCATGCATCAGTAATCATTATAGACTTATTTCATGTCTATGTTTTCCTTCTGAGTCATCTCCAGTTGCCTGACAAATTGACAAACTGACGGTGAATTAGGGCTACATGACATCGACAAATCATCGTGATTATACATATATACATATTGTGATCAGAACCTCTTTCAATATATTAAAGGGCCCAGATCACTTGTAACATGTGAATATTGTATTGTAAATATTATGAATATTTTGTTGTAAAACTATGATTTTAAAACGTCACAAACCCAACACATTTACACAGATCTCCTTATTTGGCCTAAAGTAGTTTAGAGTGTTTCAGCCATATTAAACCTTCTGGTTGCAATAAAGGGAAGGTGATCAGAAAGGATATATGTTTACATATATCAGTCTTAAAGGCACAACTACAGTTTTTTACACCTTGAGCGATAAATAAAGGTTTGAAAATGGTCTTATAAGAATGAATTATACATAAATGAAGAATGACAGTTTTGGTGCACAAGCCAACTATATATTCCGGAGCTCTATAGTGAATCAGGTGATGGCCAACAAATAAGAGGGTTATTATACACACACAAAAATATCCTGTGCTGAGAAAGTAGGTTAGATTTCCCACTAGAAATATGATTTGTGACAGACATACTGATAAACTGCTCTTAGCACTACTGATGGAAAAAACAAAAAATAAACAGAAACTGCAAGATAGTAATAAAACTACCCATCACAAAAGTACAAGTACATGATTTCCAAAGCTGCACCCAAAACCAATTATACCCCACTGATTATTTGTCAACAGAAATTACTTTTTGTGTGTTATGCTTCACTGCTCAGTGTTTTGTAGTATTTTAATTGGATTCGTCCTCCAAAAATACACACCAGAATAATTAATGTTACTTCAGTATCTAAAAATGAAACATATCATGGTGTAAAACCATAATATACAGCATACTGAGGAACTGTATTGGACAGATGCCCTACAGGACCAGAGCTGGAATCCATTGTAGATGTTTAAAACCTCTTATGATTTATATATGTTTTTCTCCCCTACTTCAGAAGTCAAGCCAAAAAGACACTAACCTGACCGACATGTTTAGCTGTGCTGCCCTTGAGACTCGTTTTCATCGTGTGTTTCCCTTCCAAAATGGCGTAGTTTTGTGCGTACTTTTTTTCCCTTAACATCATTTGGCAGATCCTTGACTAAGTGACTTGCCTGAGGACTCTTACTGGTGTAGTGCGGCGTCGCCCTGGGTAGGAATCAAATCCCACTCTCCTGCTTGGAAGGGAGTAATATTTTCCCCTACACCAAACAAGAACTCCCCAATATTGTATTTCAGTAAGATGAGAGGAGGATCAATATGACACAGAGGAGGCTGGGGAACACAGGGTTTACAGTTCCAAGAACAAATAATAACACCTTTGCGATATTAAGTCTGGGCTCTATGCTACACTTCCCACTACACAAACACACTACTGCTGACACAGTCATTATGTATATTTGCTCAATTAATAACTGCTCACTATCCACAACAGCACACTTCTATTGCTTAAACAGCAATATTCCACAGTAGGGCTGGACAGCACAGC
Organism: Rhabdalestes septentrionalis; assembly: GCA_037832545.1. Classification (NCBI taxonomy): domain Eukaryota; kingdom Metazoa; phylum Chordata; class Actinopteri; order Characiformes; family Alestidae; genus Rhabdalestes; species Rhabdalestes septentrionalis. The sequence goes on from JBBMFX010066288.1 coordinate 4,448, forward strand.
AGGAAATGGGACATGTGTAGATACACTCTAGACACATTTTTGACCCGCACAGTCAAATGTGACAGGGAATCCCAGGCGATCTGTCCAAATGACATGCGTCAGTTGCAGTTTGCAAAGTGGGAGTGTTCCACATGGCGCACATCCCAGCCTTCACCCTACCATCACTGTAAGTACTTTATAATTGAGGAAGTGAAAAATGAGTGAATCTGGAAGGAACAAATGGGAAGACTGCATTTTTGCACAACTTTTTAATTGAAAAAATTCAATGTCAAGTCTCAAGATGGAGTGAATGGAGTCAAAGCAATATCAGTGTCTAGTACAGAGATAGCATATGTATCTTTTTAGATTATCCATTAGACTATTAAATTAGATTTACGTTCAAGGCATTTTGCACCACTCCAGTCCATCGAGCATGAAATACTCACTTAAAGGGCAGCAAATATTTTCAAAGGCAAAACACATAAAGGAGGTTTTGACATGACTGATCTATTACATCGCAAACATCTAACACATTAAAGAACCAGGAGGCCTAAATCCAGGTTTTCTTTGGAAGTAGGTTAATCTTGCTTTTGTTGAGGCACACATATTTACACAGAATGTCCTGTGAATAATCTTCTGATCTCCACTAAGTGGCTGCTTTTTATTCCCACCAAATATATTTTCACTCAGGGCCAAAAAGGTAGTGCTTTTGTAGTCTGCTCATCAATCACAAGGCTGATGTGGCTCCATCCGTTCACAGAGCTTTAACACAACTGAAATCTTTATGGCTTCTCCATTCAAGCCAGAAAAGCATCTCTGTTTTTAGCCGTGTTCTTTATAGTTAAAAATTCCATCTTCGTTGTTATCATTCAGACATTGCTATTTCCTTACCATGTTTCGAATCTGTGCCTTGGGACTAAAATGGGTTTGGGAAGACCCAGCCAGATGCTGCCTGTTGAAAACCCTTAACAAACATGATTGAAGATACAAATGTGAGACGTCTTCATTCACTAGCAGCTAATTAATTATGAATCAACTCCCCTTCACCACAGCTATCATTCATTACAGATAATGCAATTAGGAAAACTACAAAGTGCATGCCACATCAATAATACAGCATTAATAAAGACAATTAAACAGAAAAAAAGACAATGCCTCTCAATATGTTGCACCATGACCAGACAGGCAATATTTTTCAGCCTGTGATCTTATGTGGACTCAACAGGTCACTGGACTCTTGTTAGTATCACATTTATCATGAAGTTCAAGGTTTAAAAGTCATGCTGCTTTTAACTATAGATCCTCCTATCGGTCTGATAAAAACAGGGGCATCTGATGTACAGGTTAGAATGGCTAATCCCTACCTCTCTCATGGACAAAAAAGCAAAAAAACAATCAGGCTCATCTTTGGCATCCTCGTGGATTTAAATGTTTCCAATTAACATGTTAGTAAAATAGTAAAGATCGAGCTAACTGACGCCCAGCACAAGCAGGAGATTCACAAAGTCTGTCTGTAATTCTTAAATGCACTGTACCATATTACATGCAGTAAACCCTTCCCTCCACCACGCTCTATGTGTGGCTGATTTTTAAAAGTCCAGGAAGCCCAGCTTCACCTAAAATCAGTGACTACTAAAATCTGATTGGCTGAGACATGCTTCAGCTCACTGTAAAATACAGCATGAACTCATGATTATAAACTTCTTGATTTAGCTTACAGCACTGACAAGCTGCAAGCATACCACATGCAGAAATATTTTAACTCGTGTTAAATTCCAGCAATGCTAATGCTGATTAGAACCCTTGTGCTATTTTGGAATTTTTGTTCGCATGAGGCTACTGATACTGTTATAGCCACTGATATTTTCTTATTTTTTACAGCTTCTAACAGGCGGTCAAGTAAGCCATTGCCATTGCCATTTCCTACCAACTTAAATAAACTTCAACTGAATTTAAATCATATAACATCCTGTATTTGTAATTTGTAGTCCTACTGTGATCCTGTATGTAAGGATAATGCAGTCATTAGGTTGTGGCAGAAATCAACATTTACTCACTTAAGTGCAAGTCAGCTCATTTCATTGCTTTTATTAGAAAGGGACGCTCAAATGTCATCTTTTGTATTTGCTACTGATTGGTTATATTTTAGCCGTGCCATTATAGGTCAATACTGTAGTCAGTCATCACTGTGACGGTATATGCTAGTAAATGAGCTGCCAGTGATTTTAATCACATTTGTCCATTTCCAAAGGAATATTTTTTTTCTAGCAACCTATCATCAGCCTACATAAATTATGGAGCTATTAACTGATTGACTGATATCCTTAAATGTAATCCATTATCAGCAGAGATTTTATGACAATCGTCCAGCAAATGCATTACATTATTAAAATAATGATATTAAATCACTACATAAAATGATTGCCTCCTAAGTAAATGAGTATATGACTGATCATAAGAAAGCCTAGTTTTGGAATCTCTGAAAATTGTGCAATTGTTTTAGAATGCACTTGTCATTCAGCTCAGATCATTCCAAATAAACGCTTGTTAAAATTACTTTCTGACATTCGTTTATCTTCTCCTGTAAATAACAAATCAGCACAAGCTGGCTATTTGGTGATACGGGTTGAGAATGTATGAAAATCAGCAGTCTAACCACAAACAAGCCAAACAAATACTGGTTACTGTACAGAAGCCATGACAATTTGTTTCATTAATATTTAATTCATCAACAAACAAACCACTACTTTAAGGAACTGTTCCTGCAATAAACAAATCATGTTTTATCCATTTTATCCAATGGCACCAATGATGATATGATGACTCTACTACCTAAAGTAATGACACGGTTAAGTGAACATGAGGCAACTTCCTCAAGCATTCCTAGAGGCTAAAAGCCAGCCCAGAGTTTGTGTGGTTTTCCAGCTCAAACACACCTGGATCAACTCACGTGTTACATGCCAGGTTTAGTGAGAGCTGGCATATTTCCATAGGCACAAGGAACCGCATCGTACCATGAACCAATGTATTTCCATTATAAATATATGAGCTGAATCAGGGCATACCCGTGCTGTCACAGCACTGTTCAGTGGCAGGCCAAGGGTGCTCCGCAGCCGAGCTAACTGCATCCCTGATTTACGATTGGTCAAAATGTTGTAAAGAAAACACACTGGACATTAACTAACAAAGCACTACAATCTACTTGGGCTGTATTTTTAGTTTTTAAACAATTTGAGAAATGTGAAGCTGTACCAGGACAACACTTAAAAGTTAGATTAGTTCACATGGCTAAACAATCCTGAGAAAAAAAGGTAAAAGACCACAATAACAAAACCAGCTCTGACAGAAAAACTTTCAGGTGCTACAAATCCATAGAGGCAGTTTTGGGAAAACCAGACATAAACTGAGGAAATGTGCCACAACTCCCGTGCTACTGTGGTACAGTTTAGGTACAGCACTATTGTTGGACACCTGTAGAAAGAGTCATGTGTTTAAGGACTCCTCCTAATAAACAGTGCTGGACACCAGCTTTGGGGACCCCTGTCTTGCACCCAGGAAAGCTAATTGAGCTAAACAGCTGGATCCCACGCAGAACTGTAAGGTACAGTCAGTCTAGAGTCATTTTAGAGACAGCAATGCGAGAGGACGAGGATATCGGCACAGAAATGGGGGAGGTTTACTATGAAACAGATACGTTTTCAGAGTATAAATAGTTAGCTTACCCGAGTTGGAGTCTGGGAAGGATAAGTAGCAGATGCTTGTTTTCTGAAAAAAGAAAGCCAACTTAACAACAATCTTTGACAAGCTAACAGGCATCCAAGAACACATATTCAGAACTGATTCCAATGACAAGGGAACTTCAGAAGAGACTGAAAGACATATTGTGGATACAGGTTTAAAAGTAGTGGATACAATATTTCCGTTATTTTTGTACTGTGCAAACACAATAAATAATAAAAGTTGGTTCCTACCTCTTTCTCTGTTAGCTTGGAATGATGAGGATATATAACCTACAAAAGACCATAGAGTGGAAGACCATTAAGACTCAAATTGCTTAACAGGTTATCAAAGAAAGCTGTTATCTGATATCACAAAACTCACAATTTGAAAATGGGCCATACTTGTAGCTTAGTTTTCATCTATGGGCTGCATTGAAGGGCGGGGAAGTAAAATGTACCACTTGAAACCATATTTACAAACTTAATTCCCATATGTGCAACTTAATTCCAAAAAAGTAATGTGGGATCTTTGATATCTTGAAAAGCACAATTAAAACACATAGCAGTAAACTCACAATACGGATCTGTTGTCCAAAATTTACAGTCCTCTAATAAAATATCCTCTAGAGCAGTTTTCCCCAACCCCCGGGCCGTGGACCGGTAACAGGCCATGGGTCATGTGGTACAGGCCCACGAGTTGCATAGAAAATGTTTTAAAAATCTTAGTTTTTCCATTTTATTTAGTATCAGAGTATAAACTATGTTTTATTTTGAAAAATGACCGGATATCTTTAGTCTGTGACTCACTCGACTTGTCAAAAATAATCCCACAAAATAGCAAACTGGATAAAATGCCAATGTCTCTTGATCGTTTTGTTGGAAAGCCCCAAGGTCCGCGATAAAAATGTCAAGAGTGGAGTGGTCTGCGGTGATAAAAAGTTTGTGACCACTGCTCTAGAATCTGGATCCACTGACAATGATGATGTTGCTTAATTGTTTCAATTTAAAGAAAAACTGAAAGAAAGTCAGCTGATGCACTGCTGTCTTTCAACAAGCACCAAACTGATCATCCACACAATATTTCAGAACATTCATATTCAGCAGAGAACAGAAAAGTACACCCCAATAAACATCTGCTTCAAGTAACATCTGTCTGTCCTGTTGGAGTCCAATCTTTGTCTGAGTGATGTTTTAAACTTCTTCCTAACTTGCTCTCAAACTACCACTGATTTCAAAACCAAAAAAGGCAAAACTGTGTGTTTTTCTCTATGACAACAAATGACTGGAGGATAACTGAAAACAAAAGCCTTTTGTGCTTGTGGCATCTGGCTGAATTGGGTGAAAAGGATATTTTGTGCCTTTAAAAAGCTTTAATTTGAAAAAATAAAGCCCAAAGTATTACTATAGTTCCTGTTATGGAAGTATAAAAGGTATGATTCGATGCATTTATATTAGTTACATGTATATGTATTTTTCACATTCATGCTGCTAGTTCTTCATTAACTATTTATATATTGTATTTCCTTATACCTTGGTGTCTTTTTGGTAAAACTGATACATTCTACAATTTATAGCACAATAAATTTCCATTTGAAATCACACTTTATTTGTTAATTGCTTTATATATTTTATGCTTATAGTTTCTAGAGACCTACAGAGCATGCTTTTCTTATTGCTCCGAACATTCCTGTGTATTTCAATGACAATAAAGAAATTATATTTTATTCTAGGTGGAACGGAACAAAACAAAACAACAGTAATTAAAATACCCCACGATAACAGGGATATTAGTTTGGTTCAGCTGATGCTGCTAAACGTATAGAAAGAAGACATTGGTGAAGAAAAACAGCTGACATACCTGCAGTTATTGCACACCTTACAGGAGAACTGTATGAAATATATTTTGTATACATTGTTGACAGTCTGGTAGCTAGCTAGCATTAGCATCTATAGGTGCTGTAGGATAGGCTAGTCGGCTAACCGGGAAAATTGACAGATGCAGCTAAGACTATAGCTTGAATCCTGATAAATAAATAAATGACATTGAAAACTAATTGTGGCTACCTCCACCGCCTGTCCAAGCTCTAGGTCGAATCCAACCACACATATGCAGTGCAGCCAGGCTGAGAATCTGTCCCAGGGTAGCAGGGGTTGCCCCGGCTCGTCCTCTCCAGGCCCATCGGCTGGCATTTCCTCGGCCGGAGACACTCTCAGCTCTTGCTCCTCCATGTGCTCGGCTTCTTCCATTTGCTCCTCAACGTCCTCCGAGCCTTGCAAGGCCATTACAAAGCCCAAAACAGCTCCGTTCGCTTTAACTTCAAGACGCTAAACCAACTTAGCGCACCAACGAACAGAGACTTGTATTCAGTACGACGGCTACGCAAAGTCCGTGATACGCGGGTAACGTAGTAACGTAAGTTTCACAGACTTCGCTGATCACCAAACATTACGATCTGCAATAACGCTATGTGTGTGATTTGTAGAGCATGTGGCATACGCAACCTTCAATAATGTGGACAAATGTATTGGGACAAAAGTGTTTCTCAGGGC
>JBBMFX010066308.1:0-10693 GCA_037832545.1 Rhabdalestes septentrionalis
TAGCCCTGTTTTGAAAATGTCTATTTGACAATGAAATGGTAACCACAAAAATGGCTGAACAACTGTAACCATAAAATTGGTTGAATAGCAATTAAAAAAAACTGGTTAAAACTATCAACTCTCGCTCAGTGACCACAGCAAAAATTCTGCTTGACTGATAAGACTCTCTTACTCTTCAGGTATTAAGAGATTTTCTGGAGAAAAAAGTGAGTGATCTACGTGAACACACCATTGTACTCTACGAAATTCATCCTCTGCATTTAACCCATTCACCGAGTGAAGCAGCGGACCGTCACTCGGCGCGCGTGAGGACGGTACCGCACTCAGTACCTCAGAGGTTGCTTTCGGTCTTGGGGATCCAACCCACACTGATCGCAGGGCGTGTGCTCTAACCACTTCGCCACTATCCGCCCGTCTGATCTATGGGAGTGGAGTGAGTGTTTTATAGCTTTCCTTGCACGGTTGCGAGCAGTAGTGACGACAGGAAAAGATCGATCCATTAATCTTTGAATGGATATCGTATTTTTTGAATGAGAATCGATATTGATTGGTGAATCGATTCTTTGAACCCAGCCCTAGTGTGCAATGAGGGTTAGAGAATGGTGGTTCATCTGGGGTTTGTGTCTGTTCCACAGACGATGGCGCTGTGCTGCACAGTGTTCACTTGCTGTTGCTGCTGCTGCTGCTGCTGCTTCTGCTGTGGGAAGTGCAAGCCTCCAGAGGATGACGAAAACTATCAGTACGTGGACCCAGAGGACCTGGAGGCTCAGATCAAAGCAGAACAAGATGGGGGAGGTTAGTTTATGTGATCTGTATTTTGTATCATCACACTTACAATGGGCTTCTTGGGGAACGTTTCAGAAAACTAGACATCCCAGATTTTTTCTGACTTGTGTGCTCTATATTGGAGTTTATGCTGGATTTTCTGCTTGAGGGGAAGCTGTCACTTTATTTTGAGTAGAGAGGGAGAACCACCAGAGAGGGGAGGTCTGATTCACCATTCATTCTGATGTGTTTCAGGTGAGAGATGATGTGTAGCATTTGTACATTCCAGTAATGCAGAACTGTGCAGAATTCACTATATGTAGTAAATACTGTCTGAGGGTGTCATTGTCTAAGGATGGATTTATCAAATGTGTGGTGTCAAGTTGTATTGATTCACACATCAGTGGTAATTGTTGCAATGCAGCTAATGTTAAAGGTGTAAAACAAAAAAAATCATCAGTCTTAGCTTGAACAATGTTGCTTGAGACCATTTAATTTTTTGCATCACAGCTGAAGCCCAGTTTGACATGATATATAATATGGAGATGAATGAAGTGTCAAATAAGGCAGCATTCCTGCTGAAGGCCTTTTTGTGTCTGGCAGAGATGAGTCATCTGCAGCCTTACTAATCCACAGACTTTTAAGTGTATTTGATTCCTGTCTGAGGCTTTTGATAGATGTCGAGTGCAAGTGAAGATTTTGGGATCATTGGTCTGTTAAACATTTTGAGTCTTTATTTTTAACAAAAAAAGTTAATTGAAAACATTTTAACTCCTTACCATCAATAAAACCAGTCAATTCGTTTTTATATTGGCTGTGCCCCACATTTTAGTTTTTGATTGTTGGTACAATACATGCTTAATTTCTAGGTCTTTATGCTGAAACATCATGTTCACTGTCAATAAAATATTTGTATTCCAGGGAAATCTTGATTAGAGACCCTCTTCAAAGTTTAGCTTCTAGCAAGCATTCTGATATTGCTCTGAAACAAGTGTAAATAATACTAAATGTTGAATTGTTCAGCATGCATTTTGAATATTTTTAAAACAAAGTCATGCTAATCAAAGCATTAGTATGTTTTCTTCCACTGGACAGGTGAGACCATAATGATTATTCAACCCATGCCAAGTCCAGAGAATCCTGGTGATGCTCTACCGGAGTCAAAATGACTTGTAAGACTAGCTTGTTCATATATCACACTCCAGCATGTTTTGTCCAGCTACTTCAGTATGCACTCATTGCTAATCAGCTGCCCGTGTCTGTCGTGTGACTTGTTTCTCATTTCATTCACTTTGTTTTGGCTTGCTTGTTTTTTATTGCATGGTAATTGATTCTTGTGATTTTTAATTTTTTTTTCCAGTTCTTGATCTTGTCCTCTAGCCAACTTTCTGCTTTAAAATGCTCTTGCACTATAAATGAACACTGATTGAGCAGTTGTTTAAAACAAATAAAATTGATTTCAAATTGACCCTACTCAATTAGACCTAGTAATGTTGGTCTTGTTCATAACTACATAAATGCTCAGGACTGCATAAATATGCATTACAAAGTTTATACTTATTCATGGATTAGCACATCATTTAAATTTTATTTGCCTCCACCTCTATAGTTTTAGAGCATACAGATTAGATTAGTCTTTCCTTGTCTTAATTAGCTGTGTTTGAGATGTAACAGAAAAGGTCAGAAAAGTAGACTGAGAACTTCTGATCCTTTATTTAGAGAACCCTCATTTCCACAGTAGGCTCATAGGTCAAAAAAGAGACTTTGTCTGTTTTTGGTCAGACAAAGTGCTTATAGGTCTGGAAGTGCTTATAAGTCTTAGCGCCAACTTTTATCTTAATATGCAACAGTGAAATTTGGAGTTTTATTGGTGTGTGTGAACAAGCAAGACCAAGACAGGAGTGTCAAACGGAGACACTACTGTGCTGTCAGAGCCAGCCAAGCCCCTCTGTCAAATTTGGTGGTACATTTGCAGCCCAGTACTGAATGTCCCCTTATTCTGTATTGTTTTCCATCAACTGCAATGTTTAAAGAGAGAAGGAGTTTCAGAATGGAGTTCTCAGATATCTTCTTTCTGTTCCGCCTCTTTGCTGCACATGGATGGTGTCTATTAGATGGAAGATGAGCTGCATCAGAGAAGGGGAGGTAGGTTTCTCTTCTTTGAGCTTGTCTATGCCTTATACAAGAGCAAACGGTACATGAGTTCAAACTAAATACTTTTGTTTTTCATTTTGGGATTGTTTGGTATGTCCCTTATGTAGTCCAGGGATGTATGTATGGTTTTTGATATTTGGCTAGGGTGAACATGTCATGAGAGTTCCAAGGTCCAGTGTAAGTTGCAATAGAATATAAACTACCTGGAGGCCATGATGACTGGGCTGAGATCTTTTAATCTTCACTCCAAGAACCTATGTTTTCAGCATCTTTATTTTTACAAAAGGTATTTCCATGACTATAGAATTTCTATGACTATAACTTTACTTTCAAATTAAGAATAACCTTGAATTCTGCAGGATATAGACTCTTGGGAGCAAAATGGTTGTTGATTTCATTGTTTTCTAGCTTTGGTCTTGGACTACCTCTTTTGCTACACATACAGCAAAGGGTTGTTAATTACAGCAAGGGAAAGAAGGTTTGTTAATGATTACTGTTCCAGGACAAGAACAGGAAACCACTAACCTGCTGTATGACCTAATGAACATTTTCCAGAGGCACAATGATTGTGAATGAATGCCTGATTCAGATTTTTTCCTGGTCCCTGTTTGTACAGGATCAAGTTACTCCATTGTGATCCAGCCGCATTCCAACATCAACACTTCAGAGACTACCTGTTTTGCAGCCAGTCAGCCCGTATACTCCACCCAGCAGTGAGCTACCTGCCCACTCTGGTTTACTGTGGGGTCCACCTATACCATTGGAATATGGGGCACTGAACTGCTGCCACTGCCCCTGTTCTTGGCGCTGAATTTATAGGAGGAGAACTTGGAGTTTGCCACAAGATTGGAACCTTCTACCAAAATCACCTCAATTACTTGTCTCAGTTGTCTGTCACTTTCATCTGGAAACCCATGAGCCTGGTACCACATAGCTTCATGTTTAGAAGGAAATGGGCTTTATTCTTTGGATTTCTGTCTGATTTATTTTCACTTTTTACCATTTTAAATAATTTCTGAAATTGTGGAAGTAGCATGCAGTTGAAGGCTCATTTGGGTGCATGCACAGCAATATCTGCATGCCCTTATTGTTCAACACTTGCACGTACCATATATGTTCCCTTACATTTTCTAAAGCCACCTCCACATTTCATTCCTTTCTTGAAAGTAAATTTAAAGGCCACATATATACTGTTAGTCTTGAATTTTCAACTGGAGAATTTTGAACTCTGCTAAGCAGATCTTCGCCTAGTTTGGATGTTCCCTTACCAAGTAAAACCTGCATTTGCAACAAATAGAACTAGGTCATATTGTTTTAGGTTCTGTCTTGCTCTTTTTGGAGTTGAGAAGGTATTACTAAAGCCAATTACTATATCTTTAGCTAATACAGTTCCTAGTTCTAAAAAACTCAATCCAATCATTGCACGCGTCTAAATGACATACCACTTGAAACTGCTGGTCAACAATATTTATGGCTATGTACCTTTTCATGTGCTGGTTAGGTTGTCAAAAAGCATTTTATGTTAGTGCAAATATTTTCCATGAGGTGATCCGCTCATGAGTATATATAAAGATTAATGCATTTTTAATTTTATGCAGTTAATGCACTAATGGGAGGACCTTAGATATTAGGTGAATGCTCTCCTAAATTATATAACATGGCTGTATTTGCTTTTTTGTAAAAGTGTCCAGTGACATTAACGTTTTAAATGAGTTTATTTTGAAGATTTGTTTAGTTGTTAAAGATTTCAGTCATATTCAACACTATATATTTTAAGCTTAATATATCATTATTCTGATAAACCTTCCCATCTTCTGTGGAAATGCTCCATATGATGGAATATGATGAATTTTATATAAAATGCTTGTCAGTTTATGCTGTTTGATGGTCCATATCATTTAGGATTATTGCCAAATTTTCTCTTGTCAAATGGTTTTAGGTGTGTGGTCATTAGTTTAGTTTCTTGCCAAAAGAAAACTTGACATTTATGTTCTCTTAGAAATTAGATTAATTTGCCATTTGAAATTGTCCATAACATTTTAAGGTTTCATTACATTTTTCCTATGAGTACTATAAAGGAAAACTGGGAAACCACCTTGTTCTATAGCTCACCACATACCACCTTATTGAGTAAATTATGTTTCCGGGTCCTGGCTCTCAATCACTACCACAATACTCAAAGCTCTAAATTGAAATGCTATAATTTAAAATGAAAATATATTTAAAGCTGTAATCATAGTATTTCCTATTGAAAATTAATTTTACTGCATAATAAGAATATATTACACACCAAAAAAATAACCATTTTAAATTTTGTTTCTTCATTTATACATTCCAGACATTCAGACTGAAATTATTTTAATTGCCTTGCACTGGAAATATGAGCATAACTAGCAATAGTCTGGCTAGTTTGTTTGTTGCGGTCATATTTTTGCAAATTATTATTGCATCAGTGATATTTGTTTATTCATGTTCTGTAAAATGTCTGTATATTGTTTTGACGTTTTATGGTTAGGAATGAAAGTGATGGCTAACAGCCCTTTGGAAGTACCTCCATGTCCAATTCTAATTTGTTAGCTTTTATTTTGATGCATTGTGTGCAGATTAATTAGAGGACTGGGTTTAAGAATTGTTAGATCCAAACTTAATTTATTAGAATTTCATGTGTCTCCACCAGCATCATTTGGAAATACAATGCAATTTGGAAAGTTTTTAGACTTTTTTGGCCTATTTTAGTTGCACACATATGACCTGTAGTTTTGTGTGATTAAAAGAGCAGTTTCTAATTAGTATGGTTGACAACAGGAGGTTTAGGCCTTGTGTAATACAGAGAATGCTGTTCCATGTGCGTCTTCCTCACTGTGGCCATCACAGTTTCTGGAGACAGCTGGAGGACAAGAAGACCCCTTTGCCCATCTGTATGTTCAAAGCTCTGTCACTGCTTTGGTAATGTTACTGTTCAACATGAATCTTAATCCTCATATGTTTATTTATATTGTTGAGGCTAAAGGAATTTTAAAAAATGTGGATTTGTAATTGACTGGTTTGTGCCATTTCTTGCCACTTGCCAAACCATTTTATTTTGCGGTGGAGGGTGCAGAGGGAAAACTTTTTCACTTCATACACTAGCTCTGGGGCTATAATTGTGCTGATAATCCTGTAATCAGATTAGCCCTTGGCCCTCTGCATTTGCCCATTATGATCCTGCCGCTTTGCCTCAACATTAAGGAGGGGGCAGATTTCGCTCACATGTAGGCCTAAGAAAGTGCATTACCAGTACTAGTCGAGGTTGCAATATAAATTACTTGATTTGATTTCATTGGGCTTAGAAGTGCACAGGGAACACACTTCTGCACCTTTGACATTTCTACCCAATGGCAATTTGCTCAACTGAACATATTTAAAATAAAATGTGGCCTGTTCAGAACTTTAAGAATATGATTGATTCAGCAAATATATTGAAACATTTTGAGCCCAACATTTACCCACATTTGGATGATTAACAGGTCTACAGATATGCAAATCTTTTACAAAAATGCTCAGGATAATCAAATCTGAAAATCCAGAAGTAGTGTCTGATCTCATTTTTAGTGTCATCAGTGGTGCCAGACCTCTTTATGGTGAGATGTTGAGCCAACATACACCAACTGTTCATCCTTGTACTGTGCCAGCCTAGGTGTCCTCATCTCCAGTTGCAACACTCTCCCATACACCGTCTCCAAAAGGGCAATGGCCATGGTATTTGAGCGAGGGGGAGGGGTGGTTTAGATAGTAACCCTACCCAGGATAAACACATCCCCAGTTTTATCCACAGCTTTCCATTGGCATGTAGGGTGTGGGTGTCAGCAATGATTTAGCTCACCATTTTGAAGAAAAGTTAAAGGATACGGAATGAACTTTACGTTGGGTTTCAAGACAGCAGTGGGGGAGTCTGGTTCCATGGAGAATCAGGTGAAGCTCATCTGCCCCATTTGCCTGGAGATGTTCACCAAACCAGTCATCATCCTACCATCCCAGCACAACCTATGCAGAAAATGTGCCAATGATGTCTTTCAGGTAATCTACCTTTACTGAGGTACTTACTAAGGATTTTGGAAGGAACATGGTGGAAGTTGGGTTCAATGCTTTGAATCTACTTTAATATGAACTGAAAATCTCAGGAAAAAGCTGTCTTGCCTCATATGTAGATTCTTCCCTGTTACCAAATCAAACAAACTATCCACTTTATTTTATTAGCATTACTGGTTTGTGTAATTTGGTTGTGTTGTATAAGGTGTTTCCTATTCACACAGATTCATCAGCTCAATGTGATGCCAAAATGACAAACTTATGTCTGAAGAACCCTGATGAGTTAGCTTGAGACTAGCAGACAATGAGGATATCCAGGGTGAGAGCAGTTCTACACGCATTTTCCTAACATTTAAGAAAATTTAATGTTCTGTATATCTTGAAAAGATCTATATAGTGAAATATTGTGGTTACAAATTTAGGGACCTAAATGGCTCTTCCCTGGAACACTTTGTGTTTTTATAAATGTTAGGAAAATAAAAAAAAAAGTTTACAGTAAGCAAAAAACATTTTAATATTTAGTGGAGCATAGATAGATGTCTGGAACTTGAATTGCTTACAGCAATGTATGACCTTCAGAGTCTAATCCTCTACCCCACATGCCATTCCTGAACAATCACATTTATAAATTACAAGCCCAGAAATGGTATTTTTGGACAAAGCTACAAAATTACATGTCCCCCACAATTATTATTTGGTTATTTTAGCTCACAGGTTTGAATATTACAGTGAAATTTAGAAAACAGCAGTTTAGAGAAATCTTATCTTCCAGTGACTTCTTGGCAAAGGATCTTACTATAGATTATTTTTGGCAGAATTCTTGTTTTGAACTTTGTACTTTCTGAGTAAAAAAAATTACAACTGGCCTACAATGACTTCCTATCGTTATATTATTTAACTGTCATATGTGGCAGCTTGTAATTAATTCTCATAAAGGATCTTTATTCCTGTTTTTAGATGAGTGTGTGTGCATTCATGAATGGCATTTCTCAGATTTTTGGATGGATGTACTTCAGAGTAAACATTTTGGAGGAATGGAAAAAGTAGTAAAAAAAAAAAAATCTGTCTGATGTAATTGCCTTACTTCCGTAATCCCTCTGCGACATATTCCTCCGTGGCCTTCTGTTCCTCCTGTGAGAGGGAGTACAGACTGCCACAAGGAGGCATCACACCAGGGAGCAGATCGATCGGCAGGTCATACGGGCGGTGCGGCGGAAGTTGGACCACTTGGTGGCAGCTGAATATCTTGGCAAGATCGCGATAAAGGGCAGGAATGGCTTCCATGTCGACTCCGGGGACCTTGGACTCCCCTGAGCATGCCGCAGCCCTCGCCGTGGAGCATAGCTCCCAACAGGTTGGACCCCATTGGAGAATTTTTCTTGGCTCCACAAATCATGGGATAGTGGAGCTTTAACCACGGATGGCCTAGGATGATAGGTGGGTCTTGGAGTTGAGTGAGAAGAAACTGGATTTTTTCGACATGGTCATCGACTTGGAAATGAATTGCCTGGGTGTGTTTCTGGATAGGACTGTTGGAAAGGGGCTGACCGTCCACGGCTGTGATGGGCACAGGAAGGGTGAGCACCTCAGATCGGATTCCCAGCTGGGCAGCATATTTCTGATCGATGAAATTCCCTGCTGCCCCCGAATCAACGAAAGCAGTTGGTGGCCCACCTGGAGACCTACCTGAATGACAAGGCGCGAAACGGTCGGTAGACAGGAGGTGGCTGCCAGCGGACCAGGTGAGTTCCTCCTTTTATTCACCTGGCCTGACCGTTTTCCTGACGGAGAGGGCAGACAGCACAATGATGACCAGAGGAGGTGCAGAGGCCCTCGCAATAGCAGCGTTCTCCCTCCGCCGGTGACACGAAGGTGTGTCCTATCTGCATAGGTTCCCCGGCTCCTGATGTGTGGGCCTCTGAGGTGGGTGGTGGAGCCGGTCGAGCAGCAGCAGCCGATGAGGATGTGGCGGAGGCATCCTAGAAGCATGTCCGGGGGGGTGGCCAGACGCTGGTCCAGTCGAATGGCCAGCTAGATGACGCCCTCCAAGGTGGAGGGAAGCTCACGCCCCGTCTGGACAGGCCGGTGCGGAGGGCGGCATCGCTCCACGTAGTCTGCACAGCGATGGTCCGCCGTGTACTTACTGACTGGTCGCTCCCCAGGCGCAGATGGTACAGGCGAGAGTCCACCACCACCTCACTTTCAGGATATTGAAAGGCAGCTCTGAGCTGCTGGACGAATCCCTCATAGGAATGTGCCACAGCGCTGTTAGACCGCAGAACTGCCGTAGCCCACTCGGCTGCCTGGCCCGAAAGAAGGGAGGTGAGGAGGGCGATCCAACTCTGGTCCGTGGCGTAGCGGGATTGCTGAAACTCAAAGAGAAGGGGCAGGTGAGTCAAAAACACATCACATTGGTATTGGCCCCATCCCATTTCTCTGGAAGTGTGACCGCCGGCTGAGGAGCATCACCAGCAGAGCGGTCAGCGACCACCTGACTCAGCGCCACGAGGTCCGTGCGCAGGCCAAGGACCGCCGCTTGGAGCCTTATGACTGCCTGTTTCAAGTTCACGATCTTGACCGCCTGCTGGTTAATGACTTCCCAAACACAGGCGAGATGCCCAGGGCTCACTTCTGAAACAGACATTCTGTCAGAGGAATCGACAGGAATGCAGGGACTGAGAGGTGAGCTACAAATGTAGCGTGGCGGATGAGCCCAGTCGTGGATACAGACAAGAGGGCTGGTGAACCACGCTCTTTACTCTGAGAACGCTCCACAAGGAGATGGGATTCCCACCAAGGAATCCTCATTCTCACACGCACACAGAGAGGGTAGATAGGGTTTGAGAGGGGAGTTGAAGTACTCTTGGTACCGCGAGAGGATGCTAGAGCTAACATCTCTGGCATGAGGTGAAGACCAAATGTCTGGGTGCTAGATATACACTCTGCGCGAGTTACCTCCGATGACCCGTGACACCATGCGACCTGGTGCATGCGTCATATAGTCAAAGATCCTTAAGTTTTAGGACTTTAGGACTCAGTTTTGCCATTTGTGCTATCTGGACCAGAGCCATAGTCTGCTCTGTTTAGGGCTTCACTGACGAGAATACCGCTGTTAGCCTAGCAATGTTATAGGGACCCTCTTGAAACGGCCGTCCTTCCTTACGAGTCAGCAACCACATAACCACACCATACCAGCCCTCACAGTGCTGACAGAAATTGTTTCTATATATTTCAGCTCAATGAATTTCCCAAAATACCTACTGTTATTGAAAACTGTTTAAGTAGAGGATAGCCACTGCAAGAGCTAGCTGTACCTGTACTACACCAGAAAAGTTAAGTCTGCTAAGACAATTGCAAAAAATCTGTACCTAAATAATTTATACCACACGAAGGACACATGATAAATAACAATATTACATAAACATGATCTGGTCATCTGGAAAAGTAGGTAGAGGAGTTTGAAGATGGATAGATGGCTACTGGCTAGCTTACCTTTGAGGGTGTTTGCGCTCCAGGTCACTGGTGAAGGTTGAGGTAGTCGCGGCTGTCTCGGTCAAGGAGACTTTGCAAAATCTGCATTTTGCCGAATGCTTCTTTTTTGGATTTACCCAAAACTCTTTGTGTTCTGCTATTTTCATTTTACAGTGAAGGTACTGCTCTGCTATTAGCAGTATCTTTAAACTGCAGCCAGATGCTGCTTCGTTTA
>JBBMFX010066319.1:0-10693 GCA_037832545.1 Rhabdalestes septentrionalis
ACCTTAAATCCACTTTTAAGGTAAAATTAAGGGAACGGTTTACAAATTAATGGCCACTTAATTAAAATTAAGGTGTTGCCGTATTTTCAGGGGTAAATTAATGTAAAGTTAAGCACATTTTAAGTACATTGTGTTTCATAGTGACACTAATATGTCCTTTTGGCTTACCATCGACTTGATCTGCTTTACACGTACAAGCTTTTTATAATATTGATTATTATTGTAATAAGTTCTGATATGCCATGGAGAATGCATTTGTTCTCTGCTTTTACATCTGGAAGCAGTTTTAAAAGCGGAATTGCTCACTTCCCCCTTAAATTTCAGGTTTATACATTATTGAGACCGATAAATTAGTGTCATTGTTATTAATTTGCACACACCTTCAATTATAAATTTGTCAATTCTGGACCATGATGGCATACTGCATGACCTGGATTGTGTGTGATGAGTGGAACTCGGTTATGGAACCACAAGTAAAAAATAAAATGTAATGAAATAATTACATTGAATAAGAGTAAATAAAAGCTACCAGTGTTTAAAGAAAAGTTATTACCTGAAACTGTTGACTGTTACATGAATGCCCGAGAGAATGATAGATTTGTTAAAAGCTTGTTGCCTGAAACATATTCAGGCCAAAAGGGATGTAGGGACGTAAGGAGGTAATATTATTCTGAAAGAATTCCTTTGCTTTCTTTTAACATTATTAACAATAACTTTCTCTATGATGGATTATTTATACTATTTTCTGGACAAATCTTTGTAATTCATTTTTAAGCTTTTGGTCTGAAGTGACCAGAACCTGGACTTGTGTGTTTCATTTACTTCCTACTTCTAAACAAAAGCCTTTTTAAAATTGAGTTGTGAATTAGTGCCATTATTATAATTTATACACATTTATACATGTAAATGAATTTGTTGCCTTTGATTGAAATTATTAGGATGCATTTCCATCATTTCCATCCTTTTCGCCACGGGATTAATGTCATTTTCTCACCAACTTTCTCTATGATGGATTATTCTATACATTTTTTCTTTGTTATGAGATTTAAATTTTGCAGATTTTTGGCATTGCTTTTTGAACTTTTGGTATGAAGTGTCCAGAAAGGGGACTTGAATGTTTCATTTTCTTCATATTACTACACAAAAAACATTTTATTTAAAGATAAGAAGGATGAATTAGTACCATTATTAGTAGTTTATACACACCTTCAACGCCTAGACCATGATGACCTACTGTCTGACCTGGATTGTGTTTGATGAATGCAAGTCAGAAATGAAGCCTCAAATAAAAGAATGAAATAATGATATTACATGAAGTAGGAGTATATTAATAGTACCTAGTTTTGACGATTTCAGACGAATTCATATTTCTTTATAACAACCCGCATAGCAGGCGAGTAGAAGGCAGTGGCTGTAAGAGGGTAAAACTCAGTCTTGGTTTTGATAAAAGTCTCGGTGTACACTACTTGTGTAACGAAGTAAAAGCTAAAAAGTTGTAATGTCCCGAGACTCAATAACCGCTTCTGTGTGTATGTGTTCGTAATTTTCACATCCTCAAACTGTCTTGTATTCGTATTTGTTACCTGTGTGAAGGCTGTTCCGACCTCAGGTTCTATAAAGGAAGCCTTTTTACGGATCTGGGTTCAGTCTGACTTCCCTCCAGTTCAGAGAGTCAATGCCGATGTTGCACGGCGTTCCCCATTTCTGTTCCCAGCTGCTAGACACGCATAATTGATGGCGCCTCAGTGTAAGCTCAGGAAGTGGAACTTGAATAAAATGCAATTGCCCCTCTGTCTCCGTGATGACACCCAAAGCTGGAGAAGCCTGGTGTCTCCAGGTGACCATGAAGGCACCATTATGTTGCTGTCAGTGAGAAGGCATGTGTTCATTCATCAAATTCAGTCTGCAGCACATGCACCCGCACAATTCTGTTGTTACCTTTAGCTTGGATTAATCTCAATCCACAGGCATAATCTGTGGGGAATCCTCCTCGTGCTTTAACATTTCAGTTATAATCTCACAGAAGTTTAAGGGATTGTGAGAGGAAGATGATTCCTGAGGCTTTGTTTCTGTTGTATAGGTTTGAGTTGTGTGTGTGTGTGTGTGTGTGTGTGTGTGTGTGTGGTAAATCGCAAGTTCCTTTGCAGGCGTTCCTTGGCCTAATTTAGCATAAAATTTGTGCTGTTGAATTAAATTAAAAGACCACATAAGTTAGGTCATTCTTTTTTTTTTGTTGAGAGGCCAGGTAACCTTGCCTCTATCAATCTCTGATTGGACTGCAGTGTAATGCAGACTGTCCGTTTGTCTTCCAGCATTTGTATGCATTTGTGCACAACCATACACACATCTTCCAGTTCCTCGAAGAAAGCTGCCTCTGGAGGATGTGTCTATACAGACTTTGTACACTACAGCATTTTTCAGCCTAATCTCTATTTGCTGCATCTGTAGCAGTGGATCGATTACCGCAGGGAATATCTTTGACATGTTTCTCTGTTCTTGAGAATCTGCTGACTTGAAACATGTCCTTTGGCTTCCGTTAGAAGTGGATTTCTAATCTAAAAGGTCCTCAGGTTAGAGAAGGTAATTCTGCAATTATTCTAAAAATGCCAGGTGTGTGGTATGAGAGGGGATCTGTATTAGGCGTGAATCCCACCCAAAATACTGAGAGTTATTTTGGAATGTAAACATGCCTTTTTTTATCAAAGTACCTTTTCTCAGAGAACTTGTTGAACTGAGCTACTTTAAACAGCCCATGTCCTACATTTTGACTGCATTGTTTGTGTGTAGTATTCATTTATCATTTATGTTTGCGTGTGTATTTTCCAACCTCACTTTATCTGTTAGGATCAAACAGTATGTATTTGTTATCATTTATTTAAAATGTTTGTAAATTAAGTCAGATCTGCCTCCTGTTGTGCCTCGTAGTGCTGGATGGTATATCGGTTCGTATAAGATTTTTTAAATACCGCAATACCGGTTTAAATAGTCTACACTAAGTTTGAAAAGTGGCACAGCTGGAAACTGTTTAAGTAAAGACCTTTTTCACTGCTGTACCCCTTCATTTCAACAAGCTCTGTGTGAGAGTCGTGAAATATCAGATCAACAGCGTGTTTTTTGTGCAATTTCTTATGTTTAGCTTTTTTGTGCATGTAACTTCTCAAAAATACAATCATATACAGCGACATTAATATACCAGCCATTTAGTTCGAGCTTATCTGATTCTGACTATATGTGTATGATTCTCTACATCAGTGGAATCAAACGGGACAAAGATAGTCTAAATAATACCCAAAATACGTTTTTATCTCAGCATTACAAAGAAACAGGCATGTGTTTATCCTTTAGCTGCTAGCTTTAGCATTTAGCCAGACAGAGTGGATACATAAGCAAAAGATTTAATAATAACTTCTTTTATACAGCAGATACCAGAGTGCAGACTGCAGTTCACATGGAACCCATTCCAGTATAGAACAATTCAAACCATACAAATAAAGTAAAAAAATACAGAGTGTAAAATGCTAACACTGTTCTCCCCCCCCGCCCCTCATGTATCTTTTGTATCTTCCAGTAGGAAAAAGAGCGTTCTTGTGTTCTTTAGACTGATGATCCTCTGGCAGTTACTTTTGAAATGAGATTGATTGGGATCACTCTAAACGTCTGACACAGTACTTGACCCACCTAAAATTTCCATGACATTACTGCACAAAAAGATGACAGGATTCTATATATCCATCTCTCCATATTTCACGCCCCAATAAGCTTTTTACAACAGACACAACAGGATGTCAGTACCGCTGACATCCTGTTGAACTTTAAAGGGTATATATGTATGCACACATACACACTGGTTCGTGTAATAAATGCACAAAATATTCTTAAAAGGTCAAAACATTCATGTGTCCCACAAATGTAACCAGTAAAATGTGACTAAACAAGCTCATAATAGAAGAACACGTTCCTCTAAAATCTATCAAAGAAACCAGCTGTGTCCATTATAACAAGCTTGGTTAGTCATTTCTTATTGAGCACAGATTCGAGATTTCCACAATGCATGTTACCAAACTAGGTGTGGAAAATGAGCTGTTTGAATCAAAAACTGGCTACAGGGCTGCGTTAAATGAAATTAAGCTGGTGTACTTATGATTCCTTAAACTGCATTCACATCATCATAGCAGTAGATTTTTCATGACACCAGAGCCAGTGTTCTTAGACTCCTAACTACAATCCCCCGATAATTACATTTTAATAAACTATCAAATCATCAGTTGATTGGATTTTGAGCTTGTTCTGACATTTTTTGGTTGCAGTTGCTGTAGAATATTGAAACTAGTTGTAGTTTTAAGTTTTCTTGAATCATTAAATATGCAAACATGAGCACATTGTTTGGGTTGTTGGTTCCTTTGATGGGTAGCTTGCAGTGATGGAGTCGGATCATGCTGTGTGGCGTGCAACACACAGCTAGTGCAGTAATATCTAAGTGCAATGAAACATACAGCTCATCTCCACAGTGTGCTTACATAAAAGGGTTTTCAGTATTACACTACCAAAATCAGAAAGAGGAGACTCGAGAAATCAGAGGCTGACCTGTGACATCTGGGACTTCCTCAGTTCACAGAAGCAGAGTAAAGGACTTTGAAGATTAAGACAAAGCATCCAAAACATCTTACTTTCTGGCATCCTTCCAAAAGATATGAGTGCATTGCAGTTTTCAGTTTCGAGTTCGAGATCACACCACTGACTTATGCCCTGTATACTTTCTCACCAACTACTCGAATTCCCAAGATAGTAGTTTTTGACTCTGGAACGTTTTTTAATTTTGTTTTTATACAACGTTGTAATTTCCTCTAGATACATACTTTAGAAATGGCATCCATAGTGCCCATAGTTTTCTATTTTTTTGGTTTGCTGATTAACGGCCACAATGAAAACAAATATTACGGTCTAATTAAAATATTCTATTTAGCTACGTAATTTTAAAATGGTTGTAGTATGTATCACAGGGACATGGCATTTAGAACCCAATCAGAAAGTAATAGACCTACTTGTGCTTTATTTTTGGAACATATTTTTAAAAAATTGCTCTTGAACATTGAATAAGAACTTGAAAAAATATTGCTAAAATTAGCACGAAACTTCTCCTAGACTGAGTAAGAGCTGTTTCATCATTAGAGAATACATCTCTGTTTAACCCAGCATTATTCATATGTAGCGTCTAATGAAAATGCCCGGTCCAGCGAGTGTCTGACTCATTTTTATGTAGCTTTTTCTGCAACTCCTGCTGTGTGTATGGGTGTGGGCTAGTCTATAGTTGCTAGCCACACATCAGTGCTAAATGTTTGTGCTGTTGGTGAAGTGGCACTGTGAAGTTCTGCGCTTATTTATCACACACCGGTATGGTAATGAGACAATTTTTTTCTGTTTTTTTTTTTAAGCAGATACTGCATGAACCCATAAACCACCTACTCAAACTCTCTTCTTCTCTCTCAATATACTGCCTAGCTAAACCCAACATACTTTTTGGGGAAAGCGGTTGTTTCACTGTTATCTCTGACAGAAATAAATAGACTTGCTGCAATAATTACCTCCTGTAATTTTGGCAACCATTTTGGTGAATGGGTTAAAAGCAGAGAGAAAGAATTTCACCGTGTTCACACTGTGTGCTGTGCATTGGTCAGGCGTTACTATAAGAGGCCTCTTAAAGTTACTTTAACATGAGAGAAAAACCTCTTTCATGTACACCTAAAAGGGCAGCAGTGACTAATGTTTGTTTACTTGAGCTTGAGGTCTGCATGCCATCAGTTGGGAGCTACTATGTATCTGCTGTTAATTTGGCCATTTAAGTCTTGTTCTGTAGTTGCATAAAATGGACAAGAAAAAAACAATTAAATAGTTTCTTACAATTGTTTACATTTCCAGAAGTCACTAGCTAAAATGTCATAGTTAAACTTCTTTAGTCATACTTTGACTACAAATCTTTGTTCTTAATGTATGGGACCTAATTTTTTTTACTTAAAATGAAATGTACAGCATTAAGCAGAAGCTTTTATCTGAAGTGATTTCCATTCCCTAACTACAGGGGCAGGCTCCCTGTAGCAACTTGGGGTTAAGGGTCTAGCTCAGGAACTCAGTGGTGGTCTGCTGAAGGTAGGAATCGAACCCATGACCTCTAGAAGCAAGCATCTTGCCCTTTAAGCCACCTGTAACTCAAACTGGGGTTGGGCAATATGGCAAAACATAATGTGGTTAGAACTGGCCACAGTACTTAGTTGCCACATTATGTTAGAATGAACTGGAATGTACAAAAGCCACCAGTAGTGCAACATTTCACATACTGCAGTGCACTAAATCAAATTAACCAAGAGTAATTGCTCTTTCTAATGAAACGTGCATTTGATTAGAGTTTTAGAAGTACTAAAGTGTATCGTGAGCTGATTTATCACTGTGATGATAAATTTTGTCACGTTGCCAAGCTCTACTCTAAACAGCTTTAGTTTTCCACTACGCTCTCATCATGGGTTTCAACAGTGCATCAAATGCTAAACACAACTGTTCCACTTCCACTCAAATGTGCTGACTTAGACCACTTTTACATGATCTGATAGATTAGCATCTGGTCTATATTGGCTTAAGTTTATATGGTCTCTATTGTGGCTCGAAGAATCATGCCTCGTGAAATGTTAACATCCTCTTCTGGGTCAAAGCTGCTAACGTTCACCCAATGTAGCATATTAAGAGGCCTATAAGTGAACTTCATAGAGTTTTGTGTAGCAATATCATTCATTAGTTGTCAAAAGAATTGATTATGAGCCATTATGAGTTTGCCTATGGTAGACCCTTCAGAACACTAGACCAATAACAGTATCATCCTTGTGGTAAATACCTGTACATCACCCTTAGACTCACTGGCCAATGTTTGTATAATTCCTGTGGCATCTGAAAGGCCAAGACGTAAGTAAAAGTGTGTGGCAAATGATTGAAAAAAATTCTAGAATGAAATATCATTTTGGTTTTCGTTTTTCACTGATTCCAGAAACAGAGCAGTAAGCAGTACATCGGTTTATCTGTATGTTGTTCAGATTTCCTGATGTCCGATGTGGGTCAGTTGTTTAATATGTCTCTTATTAAAATATCTTCCAGAATATTAAGCCACTTGGAACCTACAAAAACAGGTTTGCATATATTCTTTTGATTGGTATATAAAGTAGTGGTGGGCAAAATTGCAAAATCACTTTTCACAATATGGACGGAAAGAATGCTGGTAGTAGGTAGCTTGAAAAATATTAATATCAGTACAAATTATTCACTCTTTTACATATTACACTGCTCTAAATCTAGTTAAGCAAGACTAAATATACTCTTGGTAATAAAACAGTTTGTCACTGCATTGACGATATGAGAATGTGCTTAGAAACCCAATAGAGACATACTGTGACATACTTTGTTACGATATTGTCATAAACTCCAGCTTTAGTGTGTATTATATTGTAACATGATACCTTTTATAATATACCTTTTTGGCCATACCGCCAACTAGTTAAATAGTTGATTGGATAACTATAGGCCTTTCTTTGGGCCTTTTTCTCTAGTTAACATTGGCAAAAAATGAATTAAAAATGGATTGTGATCAGTTTTTATGACGTTTTTTTGTTTAATGTGACACTGTCGCTGTCCTGGTCCATTTGATCTCTTCCAAGCGGCGAGCCATTATGTTTTTTGCTATATCAGCCATTCTCATAACTGTGTGTGTGTTTGTGTGTGTGTGTGTGTGTGTGTGTGTGTGGCTTCACATAAAGTGGAAACACGGAGGTTCCTGTGTCCTGATCACTCAAGGATCTTTCCAGTTTCAGCCCTGGTGATGCAAACACAGGCCAGGAGTTGCACAAGTTTTCCGTTCAAAGGAGGCGGTTAGCGAGCGAGACCAAGAATGAGTTCAGGGAGAGTGTGAGTAAGACTTGAGGTGGGAGCAATTCAGGTAACGACTACTCTGGGTGATTTCATGGGTGGTTCTGCAGAAAGGCTTCCCCTTTTTTTTTTTTTTTTTTTTTGTTGTTGTATGAGCTCCTGAGTTACGCTGAAGACCTCCGCATGTCTCTGTCTGTTGGCCATGTTTGCATCTGTGAAATGTGAATTCACAGATAATTAAAAATATGGACCATGCCAGCCTGTTCATCCTGAAGTTCTCACATGATGTGATAGATGTCAGGTGTTTAAAAGTAGTAACAGCAGTGGAAAGGATTCAGTTTTCTGACTATAACAAAGTATAATTATTTTGCTGAGTAATTAAGTTCACATAAGATAAACCTGTTTGGTCCCACAAGGGGGAAATTGGCATTGTTATGGCAAAAAAATACGGTACTTAGTTAAGAGAGGCAAAACAATAGATTAAATGCTATATAACAAAACGGGATAAAAAGTACACTTTACAATATTACTAAACATTTTGACATTTTTATATGTATTCAAATATGTGTAACTATGTATTAGGACATTAATGCAAAAGTCATGTGTTTTTTATTAATTTTTCTCTCTCTCTCTCTCTCTGCCCTTGCTTGTGGACATAATACAGTCTATGCCTCTGATTGGCTGACGCTGACACGCGTTCCTTGGTTTAACCAATCACTCTAGTCCCTTCATAAAAGGGGCGGTACCGTTGGCATGTAGAGTGGAGTGTAAACACAAGACCACAACAAGACGAGAGAGTCTGCTGCAGGGAACACAGACACACACATCACACGTGTGGAGATTCTTCACTCTAGATGCACAAACGGCAAAGAGACCTGCAGAACCTGCAAGTCAGAGTTAAAGTACAGTAACAGTACCGGCGTTCTGCACAGGTCTGAAACTGCATTGCTAGCTAACATGCTACCTTTAGCACTGCAGAGAGACTTCCGATCCAGAGCTGAGCAGCGCTGCGGCTTAAACTGTTCCCACTTTCTGTTTACATCTAAATTTACCAGAACAGTCAAGGTATCGGTCTCTGTGTAGTTTAGTTAAATTGTCATATTGACTTAACGTTACAAAGAACTTATAATAATATAGGTTAATAAAAGTTACACAGTGTTGGATACCTTTGTTCCTGCATGTGTGTGATATCATCATGACTAGTCAACTCGACTTTGATGGATCTTGATGGATTAGTTGGCATATAATATGTATACATTTTTACATATATATGTCTATACAACACATGCACGCACACACACACACACATATATATGTATATGTATATGTATATGTGTGTGTGTGTGTGCATGTGTTTTTTTTTATTATGTATTTATGTATATATGTATGTATGTATGTAATATTACAA
This sequence comes from Rhabdalestes septentrionalis, assembly GCA_037832545.1. Lineage (NCBI taxonomy): Eukaryota > Metazoa > Chordata > Actinopteri > Characiformes > Alestidae > Rhabdalestes > Rhabdalestes septentrionalis. The sequence continues at coordinate 9,311 of JBBMFX010066319.1, forward strand.
ATTACACACTGCTCATTGCAATATTTTACCTTTAAACATTGTGAATGTTGGACCAGAAAAAACACAAAAAATGCACACGAGAGAAAAATAATAATACTGCAGAATATTTTGTAAATAATATTTAGACTGCTCAACTTAAGGTGCAAAAACTGTTGACATCATTTGACAGATTGCATTAGTTACATATGCTGAATACATGTAGGACATGGGCCTCTGCGTCACGCCACACACTGACAGAGGATAAACCTGGGTTTGTCTGGGTTGACCTTTGTGCTTATTACGCTGCTTTAATAAGCGGCTTCTCCTTTCTGACTGGCATTTTTCAAAAAAGTCCACAGATATCCAGTCTTCGTGTTCATATTTGGAAGCAATGACTCGGCCATGACTCTGCATGATGGTTGCTGTACGTGTGCATCTGTTGCACAAACGTTTCATTAGAGAAACAGTACAGGGAAGTGGGAGATGTACGGCTATATACCAGCAGCACGGTCACTAATGTTATCACTGATACTGCCGGGTTACGGCATGAGTGGTTGATGGTGATGGAGATGATGATGATTGCATGTAAAGCAAGCTTACCACACACACACACAAATTTTCCGTACCTTGTTTTCCTTTTTTTTTTTTTTCTTTTTTCATGAACGTCAGTAGCACTTTTTTGCTGTGGAGAAAACCTTGTGTAACTTTGTGCGATCTTGAACTGTCTTAACTTTGTGTAAATGCGTGTTTAAGCTCCCCACCATGTTTCTAAACACTTGAGACCAGATTAGAAGTCTTTTGCTCACACTTAATTTCACATGGGGCTGAGATGGTTATCAACACATGACCTTGCGGTTCTATGCCTATTCCATCATTTGTGAGAGCTCAAGTTGTTCTAAACTGAAAAGTAGTTTCTGTGAGAGGTTTTTACTGTCCCTCGCCCGACATGGATATGTTTAAAACCCTGAAGTTTTTGTTATTTTTTTCTTGGTAAACATTGTGGGGGAATGGCTGAATATTATTATGTAATGACTGTCTTAATACTAGTCATGTTTTCTGTTATGCGATGCGCTCAGACGGATGCTTTAGTTTAGTTTTTTTTTTTTTGAGAAGCAGGTAGTAACTGATCTCACATCTGAGTTTCATCTGAGTACATTTCCACTTCTTTGGGGTGAAGGGGTGGGTGTGTGTGTCTGTTTGTGTGTGTTTGTGCATTAACACATTGGTTAAAATAGACTTACAGTTGTCTTGTGCGGGATTAAGTGTCGCTGAAAAAGTAACAAATATAATTTTATGTGTAAGGCCGCTCACGCGTGTGTGCGCGCGTGTGTGCATATATGTGTGTGTGTGTGTGTGTGTGTGTGTGTGTGTGTGTGTGTGTGTGTGTGTGTGTGTGTGTGTGTG
>JBBMFX010066340.1:0-10692 GCA_037832545.1 Rhabdalestes septentrionalis
GAGGGCTTGTCCACTTCAGGGGAACAGGATTTCACCAAACTGCACAGAGGGAGGGGAGAGAAAAAAAAGTACATGGCCTTTTATGGTCGCATACGGCCCACTCTCTCTCTCTCCCACTCTCTCTCTCTCTTCTCTTTGCTCTCTCTCGCTCTCTCAGTCTGCCCCTCCTTTTTCCTCTTGTCATTTTCCTGGGTTTTTTTTTTTTTAAATGCCTGTCTCCTTTTTTGGGAGTGGGGAGAGGAGAGAAATTCTCCAAATGCCTCCTCTACCAAAGTGAGACAGGAAGAGAGAGGGAGGAAGGAAGAGGAGGAAGGATGAATGAGAGAGATGGATGGTATTTGGGGTGGGGTTGGGGGTTGCTACTCTAATTACAGGGTCTAGAAAAACATGAACCCTGGATTTATAATGATGATGAATATTTCAGTAACCACAGCCAATAGCCTCATCCCTGTGACTAATGTGACGTATTCAGGAGCCACCAGGAACGAGCCAGTGAACACTGAATTTCTCGGGTCCTGCTGCAAATGATTCAGGAACCATTAGTAATGAGGGTTCTCCATGGACCATAAATGTTTTTTTACAAACACGGTGAATGATCCCAGTCGTAAGAATTGATCAGTAACCGCTATTAATTATACTTTACATACTATGAAGAATTCAGCAGTCTTTCAATGCTTCTGGATCAGAATCCAACATGACAGTCTTCAAGGAACTGTGGTGAATGAAGGTTTTACTACTACAAAGTACTATGAATTACCCTGTAACTATTGTATATGAATTAAAAAAACACTATGAATTGTCATGTAACCACTATAAATGAATGAATAACCCTCATGAATGACCCTGTAATTACGAAACAACTTGTGAATGAACTATGTATGAATGTGTAACCATTACAAATCATGCAACTACTATTAATGTATCAATAACCATTATGAATTATACCGGAGCCACTATGAATGAACTTGTCTCTATTATTAATACTGTAATTCCTATAAATTAATCAATAGCCACTGTGAATTCTCTTGTAAATACCATAAAATATATAGTAACCGCAAATGGATTGGCATGAATCCGTAACAAAAAGGTATAATGGAACCAATATGAATGTTTACTTGAGTGTGATCATTAATTGTGATGTTCGTTGGTTTTCCCTTTAGTTCAGTGCTTTAGTGCTTTAACATGTGACTCCAGTCCTGCAAGAATAACTTCTGCCCTTCCTGCCCCAACAATAACACACACACACACACACACACACACACACACACACACACACATTCCGCTCCCATCTGACCTCCAGGCCTTGTTCTAACATGTGTGATGACGTCATCAGGGTAAAAAGCATCACTATGACAAGCTGGAGACATTATCTTCTGACCTCACCGGTCGCCATAGTCCCAGAGCATTCTCTCATCCTAGTTTCTTCATCACCATTATTACTCATATTTCAGGTGTTTCCTTTGCCGTAGGGTGAGCGCTCCTCACTGCTAAACTGAGGGATGCTAAATAAGCTTCCATTACTTTTAGTGACGTTAGCCTCTTAGCTTCAGTTCAAGACTGCAGACAATCTTCAGACACTGAAGGTGTCGGTTCTCTGATTTTGGGGGTAAATAAAGAGTTAGATTTTTTTATGGGACTCTTCCTGTGTATTTAAGGGGAAGTAACTGGAGGCTTTGACAGTAGACATCCATTCGTCATCCATTTTATCGGTGTGTAATGTTTTATAAATGATTCATTGACTTTTACCTGAGCTCCACTTATGGGTGGGGAGCTGTTCCTCCTCCAACACACACACACACACACACACACACGCACACATGAACACAGGCACACACACACACTCTCACACAAACATACACACACACATGCATACACACAAACACACACATTCACACACACACACACACACACACACACATACCAACACACTCAAACATACACACTCACACATACACACACTCCTTTGTTTATGGGCTTTGCTACTCATTGTGAAATTGGCCCAGTCTGTGGTCGGAGTGTAGTTTGGGAATCAGCGCCCTCTGGAGATCAAACTACAGACTAAATCAGAAGTTCAGGAGATTCTCTCCAGGTTTTCTACATTTTTGCATTTTCAGTTAATCACTCGTTCAACTCGAATATCCTGGCAGGGGCAGTGAATAGAACACCATGAAATTTATATGGAGGGGTTATCTAGCCTTGAGAAGTCCTGCATTTTTTAGTAGTGATAACATTAAGCCATATTTATATAAAACCTCTCACATCTCTGCAGCTCACAGGGCTTTATAAAGAGAACTGCCCTTAAAGACAGCAAAGAGGACAACAGAGGAAAAATCTTTAAAAACTAATAAATAACACAAATCAAAGTAAAATATTAAAGATAACATGCAAAAAACAAAACAAGTAAAAAAAGAAAACACATAAGAGTGGGACATTCACACGAACCTCCCTTTAAATGCTTAGGTTTTCATTTTAATAATGTCAGTATGCAGAAAACTGGAAGTCCATCTTAAGGGGAATTTATCTGTTAATCAGATTTATCTGTTAAAACATGAACTTTTATGTAAAATCCAACTTGATGATTTACACGCACGATTCCAATGTGCACATCGTTCACATCATAAAGACACATAACACATTAATGGGCCAGTTAAAAGTCGATGTAAACATTTGTGTGAAATACATTTAATGAATTGCTTCTTTAAGTCCAAGACAGAGCTTAAAAATAAACATACTCTTAATAATAAAATTAAGAAGAAGAAGAAGAAGAAGAAGAGGAAGATGAGGAAGAATGCAAAATTATTATACAACTGCAAGCTAAGCTTTTCAAAACACAAAACCACAGTTAGGTCAGTAATTGAGGAGGTCTAGACGTGTAATAACTGCAATCAGAGGCGATCTTAGGCTCTGTTGGGGCCCCAAGTAAAAATTCACTGGGTCACCCCCCGCCCTCTAACCAGTTTTTACTGTAGTTTAACGTGTCACCACCTTTATCGTTCGCCACCTACATTTACATTTAAGGCATTTAGCAGACGCCTTTATCCAAAGCGACTTTCATCCCTAACTACAGGGGACAGTCTCCCTGGAGCAACTTTGGGTTAAGGGTCTTGCTCAGGGACCCAGCGGTGGTGCTGGAGGTAGGATTCGAACCCAGAACCTCATGGCCCAGAGGCAAGTATCCTACCCACTGAGCTACCTCCACCTAGTGGCTTGGGGGCCCCAAGCAGCTGCCTGCCCTGCCTGCTGACAAGAATCGCCTCTAACTGCAATATTAATTCAGATGAGTGGAATTAAAGCAGATTCAGTGGAGCTCCAGACTCATGTCTCAACAACAGCAGGGTCTTCAGAGATCCACGAACAACAGTAGAGAATCAATCCAGTTCAAAGTATAAGAGCGAAAAAGCACAGAGCGAAAAATCAACGGTTGCACCACAAAAAAAAAAGGTCATATGAAGAACCCAGTAAACAAATATGTTTTTTTCAAAAGAACATGCTGACTAAGGAACACAGGGGTCTGCTGATATACTGATGAACAGTTCTTGAACTTTCCTGACCTATTTGGCCGGATCATTAGAAATGACTTTTCGGGTCTTGGCCCATGTTATCGGTGGTGAAGTTTTACTTCAGACAGACCCATCTGACTCATCCACTGGAATCAGAACCGCTGGGCAGTAAGAATAAACTTTCAGTACTAATGTCCTCCACACATCCTTCAAAAATGTGCTACACAACGTAGGTGTTTCTAATAAAGTGGCCAGTTAGTGGACAAGAATGTAAAAGGAGGGCGGGACTGGTTTTGATGGACATGGAAACAAGTGTCGACTTTATTTGAGAGCAGGGTGCTTACAGAGTGACACAAATACAGACAGAACCGAGAGGCACAGAGTGGATTCAATAGAGCTTAATCAGCATGGAAGAGTGACCTTCGCAGAGAGGGAGAGAGGGAGAGTCAGAGAGAGAGAGACAGAGAGAGAGAGAGAGAGAGAGAGAGAGAGAGAGAGACAGAGAGAGAGAGATGGAGAGTCAGAGAGAGAGAGACAGACAGAGAGAGAGACAGAGAGAGAGAGAGAGAGAGACAGAGAGAGAGAGAGGGAGAGTCAGAGAGAGAGAGACAGACAGAGAGAGAGACAGAGAGAGAGAGACAGAGAGACAGAGAGAGAGACAGAGAGAGAGAGCGAGGGAGACTCAGTCTATCCAGTCTGTCTTATCTACGTTATTGGTAATCATACAAGGCAAATTCTAAATTTTGGAGAGAAGAACTCGTTCACTACCATACATTAGTGGTAATAGGTCTAATATTTATCATTACTTTAATAATGCAGTCATTGCTGGAGACTCTGCAGCAGTACGTAAAACACAGATAGGAAGGAAGGCTGAAGCTCTAGCAACATCCCTTCAATCTACAGTTAGTATATAAGGCACTGTTAGATAAAAAGGGCCCTGAAAACACTGCTTATACATCACACAAATCTCGCTTAAGCATTATTGTAGAGCTTGAAAAAGGCAGGCGAAACAGTCATGAAGGTTTTTAGAAGAACTGCTGGATGTTGAGGTTAGTTTGGTTTGAGTTTCAGTGCATTTTTTCACAAATACACAACAAAAGTGCTGTTCAAGTTGGATTCCTTTTACCTGGAGACACAACAAACCAATAAAGAAAAGAGATGAGAGTGAATGTCAGTCTGTAACCAAAAGGAACGAAGAGCGATGGTGACTCTGCTCCATCATGCTCAGCAAAATAACTTACGCTTTAATGTGCTAAAGTCTTAGGCTATTGCACAAACTGTTTAAAACTATTCTTTTAAGCAGGGATATTGTGCCAGCAAATACACAAGCCAACTTAATAAATACGAACTAATAAATAGCAGTAAAAAGATTCAGGGTTTGTTCTGTGTATAAAAGTATTTGATATTGTGTGAGCTGATGAGTAGAACACAGGTTCAGTTCCAGATTCCTCCTCAGTTCCTCCAGCCTTTGCATGGATTTGTAAAACTTCATCAGCAGCTCCTGAAGTAATTTATAGAAGTATCGAAGGAGCTGAACTTGGGATTTGAGGTATTTAATGGGAACTACAATGTAATAGATGGTTTCCATGATCAGGATGTCTGGGAATGATAAAGCAAACACACAGTTATACATAAAATTCTACATTCTAATGTTACCTTCCAGCTAAACAACAATTTATTCTTTGAAATGACCTTGTGGTAATGTAAACGCAAAGACTTGTTGTCAACCAAACGGGTAGCTTAACGTTAGTTAATGTTAGCTAACATAATTTAGCTAGTGTCAATTAAACGTTTGTGTCAAGGTGACTGGAAAATATGGTGTATCCCACTAAAACCTGATAGTCCAGGATTGCCATCCATCCAGGGATCATCCTGGATGTTGGTTGTATGTCCAATAAAAACTGGATTCCATTCCTGGACACAGAATTCCCAGAATTTGAGCATCATATATTAGCATATGTTAGCATTTCTTATAAGTAAACTGCTTCTTTATACCCAATCAAACCAGCTGCAGATTAACTACTATATAGGGACGAAATGAAAGGTGCATTATTGGTAAATTGTTTGACGTGATAACTGTGGCCGAACTGATCTTTGTACCATAGACTGCATTCTGAGCATCCACTTAGTTTAGCAAAAAAATAAGTCACTGATTAACCCTTCATAGCAAGCTCTGGCTGCTATGGTTACAGTGGCATTGTATTTATGAATAAATACAGGGGGGCAAAAATCCTCTGAAAAGATGGTTTATAAATGTGTCTAACAGGGTTTTAAGGTTTATTTTGCTACCAGGTGGTACAACCCAGATGTGAGCATCCAGGCTGCGACTATTTAGACGTGACTGTCTGAGGGATTTAGTGGGAAAATGATCGATTAACCAGTCAGACCCCAGGCATCATATTGCTCAGCCTCCTCTGGTAAACCTAACCCAGCTCCAACAGCACTTAAGTTTATAAAACACAGTTAAAACATGCATCATACACATGAAATGTAATGTCACTCCTCTTCCCTCCTCTCCTTTCATTCTCTCACTCTTTTTCCTTCACCTTGTCGTCATATGAGCCCTGGCCCTTGTATGCGCCGACGTAGCCGCTGCTGTCAGGAATGTCCTCTCGTCCCACTTTACCTTTTCCTTTACCCGACTCGTCAAAGCGCTCCTTATGGGAACCGGTGTATTTACTGCTGTCTGTTAGACGCTCCACAGCAGCCGCCTTCGCCACTTTCTAAAGAGAGTCAGAGATAAAGAGAGAGAGAGAGAGAGAGAGAGAGAGCGAGAGAGAGACAGAGACAAAGAGAGAGGGGGAAAAAATTAAAGAAAAGGAGGGAGAGAGAGGCAAAGAATTAGAGAAAAGGACATGAGAGAGAAGAGTGAAAATGGATAAGGAGTGAGAGAAACAGAGATGCCAGTGTGAAAAAATGAGAAAGGGAAAAACAAAGAGACTGTAATGTATTGACTGTAATGATGCTGTATTGATATAGACTACAATGATGTACTGATGTAGACTGTAATGATGTATTGATGTAGACTGTAATGATGTTATATTGATGTAGACTGTAATGATGAATTGATGTAGACTGTAATGATGTTTTATTGATGTAGACTGTAATGATGTTTCATTGACATAGACTGTAATTATGTACTTTCTAGATTGTAATAATGTATTGATGTAGACTGTAATGCTGTTGTATTGATGTAGACTATAATGATGTACTAATGTAGACTGCAAAGATCTTATATTGATGGACTGTAAAGATGATGTACTGATGTAGACTGTAATGATGTTAATTCATGTAGACTGTAATGATGTATTGATGTAGATGATAATGGTGTTCAATTGATGTAGACTTTTATTATGTATTGATGTAGATGATAATGGTCTTCAATTGATGTAGACTGTAATGATGTATTGATGTAGACTGTAATGGTGTTTTTATGTAGACTGTAATGATTATTTATGTACTGGACTGTGAAGATGTACTGATGTACTAGACTATAATGATGTATTGATGTAGACTGTAATGATGTACTGATGTAGACTGTAATTGTGTTTTTATGTAGACTGTAATGATTATTTATGTACTGGACTGTGAAGATGTACTGATGTACTAGACTGTAATGCTGTATTGATGTAGACTGTAATGATGTAGACTGTAATGGTGTATTAATGTAGACTGTAATGATGTAATGATGAAGACTGTAATGTTTTATTGATGTAGACTGTAATGATGATGTACTGATGTAGACAGTAATGATGATGTATTGATGTAGACTGTAATGATGATGTACTGATATAGACTGTAATGATGATGTGCTGATGTAGACTGTAAGAGTGTTTTGATGTAGACTGTAAGAGTGTTTTGATGTAGACTGTAAGAGTGTTTTGATGTAGACTGTAATGAGGTTGATTGATGTAGACTGTAAGGGTGTTTTGATGTAGACTGTAATGATGTATTGATGTAGACTGTAATGATGTATTGATGTAGTAGACTGTAATTCTGTATTGATGTAGACTGTAATGAGGATGTACTGATGTATACTGTAATGATGATGTACTGATGTAGACTGTAATGATGATGTATTGATGCAGACTGTAATGTTGTTGATTGATGAAGACTGTAATGAGGTTGACTGATGTAGCCTGTAATGGTATTTTGATGTAGTAGACTGTAATGATGTATTGATGTAGACTGTAATGATGTACTGATGTAGACTGTAATGGCGTTGAATTGATGTAGACTGTAATGAAGTTCTCACCGTGACGCCAACGTTGGCTGGTTCCTTCCCAGCGATGAGGCCATACAGTAGCTGCAGTGCCTCCTCCTGGCCTTTCCCTTTAAAACGCTTCGGAGCCAATTCTGCCATCGCCTGGCTGAATTGCTCGAAGGTGATCACACGAGCTGTCTTGGCTCTGAAACACAAACATATACTTGAGTGAGTGAAATATCTGCAAAAATTCAGTAACACTAATGTAATACTGTATGTCAGTAACACTACACCAATACCGGACCCTGACCGTCACCTCAGTAACCAAAACCCTGACCGTCACCTCAGTAACCAAAAACCTGACCTTCACCTCAGTTCTTTTAGTTGTTCCTAAAAAAATGTCTTGATCTTGTTGTGATAATGTCTTCCCTTATGAGAAGCAATCCTCAATTCTACTGATTTTCATCAGCGTTGTGAGGATCTCACAAAGACATACAATGACAATTTGGTGAAATATGTTGTCGAACAGCCACAACTGTGTGCCTTTCTTTTACCAGACATGAAGTTCTTTGCTTTTTAGTTGACTTCTTCAACTTAAAGGAAAATGTGACAATAGAAGTCAATATTCACCCAAATATGTTTTTGTAAATACATCCCAAACCTCTCAACCCATATCCAGCTCTTTATTAGATTTATTAGCATTTCCTCTTTTAATATCTAGTTTAAATTCAAACATTTGTGGGAACATACAATTTAGAGACATGCAGACATGAAAGTAACATACCAATCAGAGAATATCTCAAGGCCACAAGAAACCAGTTTTAAAGAGTCTGTTATTAGTAATCAGGTAGATCTTCTGAGTTCCATGAGTAGATTTCAACAATAACAGCTTGACTTTCTACAGCAGTGATTATAAAGGAACATGCCTATATGTTCAATTTAGCTTCTTCTGAGGTTTAAGATTCAAGATTGATTACTTTTTATTTGTTCGTTCACAGGTATACAAATGCGAAGAAATGTGCCCCTGAAACGTCTGTGAGACACTACAATAAATAAAATAAGAATAAGTAACACACATATATGGAAACATATATTCAGCATATATACATTATAAATATGCAGATGTAACAGAATAAAACATGTACTGTAAAGTGCAGCATGCTGGTTTACTCTTGATATATATAAACTTAAATAACCGACGGCATATTAGATACAGTAAGCTAGAGAGGCAGGTGAGATACAGTGAGACACTGAGGAAGAGGTACAGGTGAGATGTATTAAATGAAAAAGAATAAACACATTTTCTTAGAATACAATAGTACAAAAAAAACATTTCCAGTTACTCATTTCAAACATAATGCAACGGACACCCAAAAAAGAAAGATAGTTGTAGTAGACAGCGGCAGAAAGGACATACTTGACTTTGCTGAAGACGATGTCCACGTCTGTGCTGGTGACATTCTTGCCATCAATCACCTTACAGTCTTTGCACAGTTTAACGAAGTTCTTCCCGTTCATCTCCTTCCCTGTGGCTTTGGAATCCCCGTGAACAGCGAACTTTTGGAACGCCAATTCAACTTCAGCCACAGATGCCGTGCCAGATCCCTCAGCCATGCTGTCAGAATATCAGGTCGAGCTCGGAATATCAAAGACCCCTGGAATAACATCAACAAAGGAGCACAACAGGCACTAGATTAACAGAGAAAGGAACTCCATCCACGTTGGAAACCCCTCATCTTTCCACACACTGGTCACTTGCTGAGTCTCAGCACAGCAGGAACACAGGCATGGTAGTGATCATGGTAGTGTGTGTCGTGCTGGTATGAGTGTGTCAGACACTGCAGTATTGCTGGTGTTTTTACACCATCAGTGTCACCGCTAGGCTGAGAGGACATTAAGGGACTACAGAGAGAGATCAGCTCTACGAACTCCAGGAATAGAGTAATAGAGGTCGACCGATATATCGGTTTTGCTGATTAATCGGCACCGATAGTTGATTCCCGGAACTATCGGTTATCGGCAAAAATCCACGCCGATAGTTTTTCCGGAGTTACTTTTTGTTTCAGTTTGAAAGCATGTCTTTAATTTACCTCAATATTTACTAATATATTCATATTTATTTCATACAGCACATTTTCATGATTCAGTACTGTTTTTTTTTTTTTTTTGTAATAATGTTCAGTACTATTGTTGTGTTTTTATTTAGTTTTTTTTTTCAATCCATTATCCATTTTAAAAACTATCGGTTAATTAATCGGTTATCGGCAATTACGGACCAACCTAGCTATCGGTATCTGTAAAATTCAATATCGGTCGACCTCTACCCAGTAACTGCCTGGCGTGCTGAACTCAGGAAAACATCAGAGTTTTACAGATGCAGGAGGAGCTTCAGTCCTCAGAACATAAAACTCTTAACCAGGACATGATACATTATTATAAACTTTAACTATTCATTAAAACACAAACTGAACTCTCTAACTCACCCTCCTGACTACCTCAATGTATCTCACCTGCCTCACTATATCTCACCCTCCTCACTACATAACTGTACCTAATCTGCCTCTCCACCTCACTGTACCTCACCTGTCTCACTACCTCATAGTATCTCACCTGTCTCTCCCTCACTATATCTCCCCCACCTCATTACCTCACAGCATCTCACCTGCCTCACTAACTCACCGTATCTCACCTCTCTCTCTATTTCACTGTACATTACCTGCTTCACACTACCTCAGAATATCACATCTGCCTCACTACCACACTATATCTCACCTGTCTTTATAAGGAGGTACTGTATCTCACCTGTATCTCAAATTCATGGAAACTCATCTGCCTCACTGTATCTAATCTGCTTCTCTACCTCACTATATCTCACCTGCCTCACTGTATCTCACCTGCCTTTATACCTCACTGTATCTCACCTGCCTCTATACCTCACTGTATCTCACCTGCCTCTATACCTCACTGTATCTCACCTGCCTTTATACC
>JBBMFX010066406.1:0-10689 GCA_037832545.1 Rhabdalestes septentrionalis
AGAGAGAGAGAGAGAGAGAGAGAGAGAGAGAGAGAGAGAGAAAGGGAGAGCGAGAGACAAAGAGAGAGGCAGAGAGAGAGACAGAGAGAGAGACAGAGAGAATGTAAGGTTGTTACAATGGGGAAAATTTTTAATGTGTTTTTATATTTCTGTTTCTTTTCTCTCTCTCATGTAATTGTCCATAATGCATTTCTCTTTCTTTGTCTGTTTTATTCTAAATCCATTGCTTCCCAGACCTATAATATACTCTTATATTTATTATATTTAATATTTATGTGACACCTGCAAACAGACATTCTTCCCCATGCAGGCTGGTAGAAAGACGTACACTTTGTGCAGCACTCATGGCAGTCTGCATTTAATACAACAAAATTGATGTTAAATGAGATATTGTGCAAGTATGGAAGAAAATCTGTGAAAATTCATTCAAACACACTACAGAAAAAAGGCCTGTTGTTGATGTCACTCTTTACAAAGGAAAGGGCAATAGGGAAAGTTGGACCAAATGCATTATTTCACACTCAGCTCTGGGAGCAAATAGCTTTCATATGCGCTGCAGATTGCAACCGAGTTAACCTGAAGTGAACAGCAGATTGGTTTTAGGTAAATCAGAGATGGGTTCTCCAGGCCGTACAGGAAATCAGCTTCACACTCGAACAAACATCCCAAATTCTCAGCACAAACGGCCTTGGACGGATAAAAGAAAAAAGAAAAGAAAAAAAAAAAAAACATCACCACAACCAAAGTCATCTAAAAATTAGAACATAAAACAAACATTCATCCTGGAGAAGTGAGGACGTTGTGAGGACCTTGGGATAGGTAAGGAAACAACTTAAGTACACTTGACTCAGAATTAGAAATGTAAATTTTGCACCGGAAGAAGAGAATTATGAGTAAATTATGGCAGAGATTTATATGGGATGTTATTTACAGTACAGGCTTTATATTGTGGAGTCACAAAATCAAGATTAACTTGTGAAAGACAAAGAAAATTTCTAAAACAAATGAAAGATCCCACACACACAACCACAATACAATCAAATTCTACAGCACTATATCTAGAACTTATATCTAACCATCTCAACTGACAGAGCCCAAGCTGACAAAAACAAAAACAAAATCACAGGACTGTATGTGATTTGACTGAAAGCCATAAGAATGCCCAGGGAAAGGTCTCACACCTTAAAGTCATCTGTTATGACCATCAGCCTTATTTGAGCCTCTAAGGAGAGAATTTCACCTTGTTTTGAAAATTTGAGAAAATTGGTGAAAAATAAATCCTGCAAGAAAAATCTAGTGTCATGAACGCAATTAATAATAAAAGAGCATTGATAAAAGATCAGAGTGGGAATTACGAGGATAGAAACCCACAAAAAAAGACTAGTCAGAACACACACAAGCCTTTACACATGAAGCTAGAGTCCTTGAAACGTTTATGAAGTTTCTGATGTTTGTTGAGCTATTGTGCCCTAATCTGTTCAGAACTATGTAAAACTATATTAATATATAGACAATCATAGGGGTTTGTCGAGGGGGGTTTGATTATCTAAATCACTTTATTTTAACTTAATTAGAATTGCTCACCACCATCACATAGCTGAGAGCCAAAATAAAATCTAGGTTTTTTTCCCCCACAATATAGGAGAAAAGCAAAAACATGTTTATCACCACTTTGATAAACATTTGTAATAAATTATTTTAAATTTTCATAGAAGAAATTATGTTACCTTTGACTCTTAAATCAAGTCTACAATGCATTTCTGTGTACTACTTTCAACTACCACACGATGCTTAAATCTAATTAAAGGCCCACCACGACGTGTTTAAAAACGGCATGGACATTATTAAATTGTCAAGCATTGTGAACGGTGTCAAAAATGACAAGCAGCAAACCACTGTTACATTAAATATCTTTTTAACTGAAACTTCCACAGGTATAATATATTAGGCCTCAAAAGTAAAGATAATAATACTGTCTAAAAAAAGCATTCATACTTAATTTATTACCTTTTAGTAACAAAAGCAATATGGGTTCATGTCATTTGTTTCCAGGAGACAAACAGGGACTTCCCATTTTTCAACATTCTACAACAAGGAAATACAATAACACTCAGCCTCCAGACAACAGTGACGCAGTTCTGTAATCACAACAGTCGAGTTTGAATGCGGAAGGCCAAGTCACCCTGTTTAAGCAAGCGGCGATTCCCTGTAGAACTGATTCAGACTGTTGTCAAACAACAAGCAGAATACAGCAAGAAAGGTTGATTAACAGCGCTACTCCCACCTCATCAGCTCTCCACGGTTATTTGACTGGTTATAATAAAAAAGACAAACACTTTATTTGAAGTCCCCTCTGATCCACAGTTCAGCATGCAATTAAAATAAAGCCCAACAAAGGTCTGTCGATGTCAAGGTGTTATTTATCTCTGTGTTTCAGACATAAAAGTGTAATCAGTGAATCATGATGCATTATTAATTCTGCAATGAAAGACTACACTATAACCAATAACTATTACAGTAAACCGATACATTCTGAGAGCACCCATGTATAGTGAAAAACCACGTTATTGTGTTGTAGTAAAAAAGAAAATGTCTATTTTTGTAGTGTAAACCCTAAATATGCCCCTAAATATGCTCTCAAAATACTTAAATTTCATTTTTAACTCATTAGCCTTAAAGAAAATGTAAAGATAAACCCATATCCGTACTGTACTGTTTACACTGAACTCCAGCAGTGCTAGAATGTGAATACCAATGTTAACCCTGTAGAGACTGTACTATCATTCATGCATGCATATTTCCTTTGGTATGCACTGCCGTTTTCATGGGCATAAATACAGTAAAGAAAAATTCAAGGCTTTAAGAAGAACAAAAGCAAATCACGAGAACATCCAAGACCTCCAAGGTGGGAAATTCTGGGCATCAGCCAATCAGCACAAAGAAAAAATAAAGCAAATGCTCAGATTGACTACTTTCAAACTTCCTGCCTCTGAGTACAACAAGGGATGTCACTGGGAAGCAGCCAATTAGCAGCTAGGACAAATAAAAAGCCTTCTCAAATTGCCAATTTTACAACCTCCTGCCTCTGAGTGCAGTGTTTCCCATCCTAAGACGCTTTCTCTCCACAGAACCAAAATATGTAGTTATTTTTAAATGGAAATGTAGCTGAATTTCCATTAATATTTATGTTACAAAATTATATTTATCAAATTTGGCACAAATATACGAACATTTATATATTGCCATGAATAAAGCTGGCCTTGTCTGCCACACGTACGTCACATAAGCAAAGAAATGTAAAGGATTTCTGCCTTTTCCTGCGCTTGTGCAGGGGTTCCGCAAAAAATGTGTAGTTTGATTCTGAGAAAAAATCCACGCAAGACTGAAATCACAACTTTTGATCTGCGTATAAGTGATGTGTTACTGTATATGAGCTCATATTTATTTAGCTGTTCTGTAATCTAAAAATCAATTAAAAGCTTTTGAAATTGTTTTGCTTCTCCTTAAGTCTCATTCAGTGTAATTCAGGAGTGTTTGACGTCATGATGGAATGGTGTCACAGTTTGTAGCTTCCACCACACAAACATGTCCTCTAAACCTGGCAATTAACACAAAAACAGAATCTGATGTGATTGAGCAGGGAACTGTTCTGGACACTTTTATTGCAAATAGAGAATGCTTAAGTGCATTTCTGGATCAAATTGGAGGTTAGATACATGGACTTCAGGGACCACAGTGCAACATATAACCATTTCCAACATTCAAGTTATTACAGACGCAACATAACAAATAGACACCACAAAAATATAACAATGGTACATAGCATCCACACTGAGTTGTCACATTCCATTACCGTGACATAGTTGTAGTGTCCAGTTGTTGAGTTATCTGTGTTGCTTCAGTCATGACTTTGTGGAATGTTGTATGTTGTTATATGTTACATGGAGAAATGTCTTATTACACTATGTATGTATAAACAACTGCTGATGACAATAAAGAAATCTTACACCCTCACCACAGCGTTACTATAGTTAAACTATCCATCTAATCTGGTTATTGTATCATTTTAAGAAAATCTTACCGAGATCAGTGTTAGGCCCAGCCAGCAGCTGCCGGAATTTGTCCAGTCTGGAAGCCTCCCTCTCCGTCATGGCCGGGGTGCCAGATGTGTTCTGATCTGCCATGCGCGCCACCAGTGGAATGACCGGTCGATGCGGGAGCGACTGCTGCCTCTGTAGTGCTGCCCTCTCTCCACTCATCTCTGCATCCGGCAAACACAACAAAACACTGCAAGCATTAGTCCTCCTAGTTTCCCCATAACATCTACCGAGACACTTTTAACCCTCTGACTGTCCTCGTTTTCACTACCCTTTCAGCGTCCTCATGGCCACCAACAGATTAAGTCTGTGATTTTTATTATATCTATGCTTTTTTTGCTATTTTTACTGCATAAAGTGTTTAATTAACATCAGTACGTCATAAGTATAACATTTCCATTCTTTTTTTTATCCTTCAAATACCAGTTTGTTTGCACTATGTACTTGTTAGAAAACAGTGTTAATTTCATATATTCTCAATGCTGCTGGATTTTCTTGTGTTACTAATAGTACAGTCTGAGATCTGTAACTGATTAACAACACTGATTATAATGCATTGTTTATTTTTTGCAGGGAAAGCAAAGTCCTTGTGGCAAAAAATGGCCACCTCCTGTTTACACTCCCAATTACCATCAGTCCCCAAAAATTCATTTAAATTGAGAATTTTAAGCATTTATTTTTTCGTATAAGTCCTTGAATATATACTCATAAGTCCTTGAAACAAGCTGCAACAATTTGAACATTGATTTCACCTCCACATTTCTGTAGTTACAACAGAGGTGTCTTCTTGGCAGAAGAATATGAATTTGATGAAAATGTAAAGGTTTCTTCTTTCATAAAAAGAAAAACTAATTTCTGAAAAACATTCTAACTCAAGACGTATAAGGAGCACCAGCACCTCCCTCACCACTTTGCGTGGCACATAAGCTTATCAGAGAGGCAGCACACATGACCTCCTGAGTACCATCAGACGAGTAACGGTCATTCAGCGGCTGCAGTAAAGGATCACACATCAAAAAGAGAAAATAAAGAATCTGATCTACCTGTAGGCATAAAGAGCTTCTCTTGGCCACTTTGTAAGAGCTGAACTGAGGGCATGCCCATCTACATTTGACACCTTTATGTATTCTCCAAGGTCAAGATCACAGGGTGCTTCACAGATCAGCAGAGCCTTTATGGAGCTTATCATCAATGCTTTCAAAAGCACAAAAACATAAAAAAGCACAAATCACAAAGACAAGCACACTGTCCTGAAGAATTTAATCTGATGCACTGTTATTCTGACCCATTCTAAAAGGATAAGGTCAGGTAAGAGCAACAGGTTTTCAATCTATTCCACCAGGTGACAGCATTAATGAAACATTTCTGCACCACTCTTTAAATGCTATGTACAATGCCACTGCACATTATATCACCTTCCATCTGAAAAGAGGTGCTGAAGTCCCATTCCATTTTCTACAATGGAAAGAGCTAGTTTAAAGATCTTGGAGGTTTCTGCTTGCGCTTTCAGAACATTTTCCCTTCTTTTTCATCTCTTCTAATGGAGATGCAAAAATCATCATTTTGCTTCTCAAAAGCTTAAACTTTCCTTCCAGTGCAAGTGGATCAAACAGGTTTTAGGCTCAGAGTTCACGGTTTTGGCACTGACTGCACTTACCAGGGATTAGTAATAATTGAGTATCACTACATTTGAAATTTAAAATGCATGCCAACCTACCACCCGTATTCAAGGTTTTGCACTGAGCAAAACTACTATTCAAATGAGCCTAGAGAATTTTCACTGAACCGTAGAAATTGTTTACACTCAGCCATGTATGTTACAAAAAACAGTGTAACATGAAAAGTTCTTTTATGAGTACTAATATGAATGAAAAACAATGGTGTAAACAGAGGCATGGCTTACACTAGAGGAAACATCACTATTTTATCACTGTATCACACACACACACACACACCTAGTGAAGATATAACAAACAGACAGGAACTCCATTATCGCAGTGATCCCTCCCCAAACAGAGGAGTCAGACAGACACAGCTGTGGCAGACTACAGGCATCAGCAGCCGCAGGTAGAGGCACAGCAAGGGGGGGGCACAGTAGGAGCAGACAGCATCACTGCCCCTATCCCCACTGCAGGCAGATAAGTGTCTGAGCTTCAAACAGTGTCTTTATCTACCCAAACACAACAGCAGACAGGCATGCACACACAAGACATGTTGTCCTTTCTACAGTCACATACGTTGGAAAAATAGATATTTACACGGCAGCACTTGAGACTCAAATAAATGCTTAAACATTCTCTGAACTTTACTAAACATATCTAAATAAAGAAAAATCCATAGAACACTCCCCTACATTGTGTCTGTTCCACCTATTTGCATATATATTACATCCAGCCAACACCAAATATGAACTGTGGAAAACGCAGTACGTGTGAGAGTTACAAGTCTAATACCAGAGCCTTGAATAACAGAGACTGGTTAATACCAGAGAGGCCGGCAACTCAATATGGTAGAAGTTATGTTCTGCATTATGAAAAACATACTCAACATGGGTGAATGGCATTTACTTGCTACCTATGAGCTACTTTATTAGGTATACATACTTTATATCTACATCCACGGTCCATTCGATCAGCTCCACATACCAAGTGAGCTTACAATTAGAGACTGTGGTCCATCTGTTTCTCTTCATCGCCTGTCAGCCCGCTTTAATCCATTTGTTAATTGTCAGGATACCCAAAAGATCACCAGTGAGGAGCTAATATAAAGGTGGTATATTCAAAGCACAGAAATGTCACTGCAATGGTTGTAGCATGGTAGTGAGTGTGGGCTGCACAGAGTGGATCACACACTTTGCTGTGACTGCTGGGCTTAGAATAGTCCACCAATAAGAATATCCAGCCAACAATGTCCTGCAGCAAGAAACTGACCACTGATGAAGGACCACAGCAGATAAGAGAGGTGGGGACCCCTATATTAACAGGAGCTGTGCAATACTTTAAATATACAGTGCCTTACAAAAGTGTGCACTCCCTTGTAGTAAACTTCCCTCTATTTTGTTCCCTTACAAACTGAAATTTAAGTTTAAGCGATGGATCAACAAAAAAAACTACAGATTAATGAAGTTAAAAGGGAAAAAAAAAATCTTGTTTTAAATAATCCTTAAAAATATATGCATATGTTTCCACTCTCTTTGAAGGTAGAGATATTTTTTAAAAAGCCACATAGTCAAATAAAATTCACTCATGAGCAATCTCAGTATTTATACAGATGTTCAGTATATATACACCAGTGCAAAGTACGATCAGGGTTATTAAAAATATCCCAATTTTGGCACCACAGCAGACCTGCCAAGAGAGGGTCGTCCACCTGAACTCACAGACTGGGAAAGTGGGGCATTAACCAGAGCAGCAACCAAGAAGATAAACCTTAAGGAACTTGGAAGCTCTATTGCAGAGATGGTAGAGCTGCACACTGCACAGAACTGGCTTCATGGAAGAGTGGCTAAGAAAAAGCCATTACCTACCAATAGAAATAAGGCAGACTGTTATAAATTTGCCAAACATGTGGACTACATCAGATCATTTTGCTCATGCTATTTGACAATGCTATGGTTGGTGCAAATCTCTCCTCTTGCTGAGAACACCATTCTCACAATGAAGAATAGTGGGGATGTTTTTCCATCGACAGGGCCTGGGAAACTGGTCTGGATTGAAAGTTGGATGGCACAAAATATACAGAAATTCTGTTTAATTCTGTTTAGAATCCTGTTTAAGTTTTCCAGATATTCAAGGCTGGGACAGAGTTTCACCTTCTGGCAGTAAAACACTGCTACAGCAACACTCCTGTGGTTTAAAGAGAAACAGATAAATATCCTAGATTGACCCGGTCAAAGCCCAGACCTCAATCCAACTGGGAATCACTGGGATGATTAAAAGACTGCCGTACACAAGCAGCGCCCATCCAGCTTGAAGGAGCTAATGTTTTGCCATGAAGAATGGGCAAAAATACTAGTTTCTAGATGTGCCAACTTGAGGAGATGTACCTGAAGAGACTTGTCGCTGTAATTGCTGTAAAAGGTACTAAGTACCTCCTATTTGCTTATTAGGTCTTATTTCTTTATTTCACAATAAAACGTTATCTGCAAACTGTTGAATTAAACAATGCAAATACATACACACACACATAAATAAACATATATAAGGGGTGTGGAATTAAATTGTTAATTTTGATCATATAATTACTATAATATATAATAAAAAATTTGCTGTGGATTAATTGCATGCTATGGTGAGTCTTTAACCAAGTCCAGGTCTGGCCACAGAGATGAGAACGGCCTAGTAAATATTTTGAACGTATTTTAAAAAAAAAAACAAAAAAAAACAAAAAAAACAGACAGGTGGGACGGTTATATTTCCATACCATCAGAGTACCAGTGGCCTGCCACTCTTGACCAGGGACACGCAGACACAACCTGAGCACATCTACCTACGACCCACTAACTCCCTGAAAAAATTCTGTTTATTTTGCGATGTCTTGTGTGCAGGGCGCCAGAAACAGGGGTGTGTGAGAAAAGTAGGACCAGACAGCATCACTGCTCCAGTCTCCACTACAGGCTGTTAAGTGACAGTGCTTCATAGAGACGTCTGACCTGAATGGCCAGGTGCATGCGTCACCAACCTGGAAAAGAAATCACACCAGGATGCCCTATGGGGTAAAGAGCCAGAAGCTGTGTGATGCTCTGGGAAAATTTCTCCTCACAAACATTGATTCCTGGCATTCATATGCATGGTACTTTGACAAATACCACACTCCCAAAACAGTCCTAGTACAGCCCTTTATGACAACGCTATCCTCTAATGGCAGTGGACTATTTCAGCAACATCATTTACACTGCAGTACAGCAAAAATCATTCAGGACACATGGTCTCCAAATTCTACAAGTATGAATCCAATCAAGCATCTCTGGAATGTGCTGGAGACACTAGTCCAATCCATGGAGGCCCCACCTTGCAAATTACAGGACTTAAAGGATCTGTTGCAAAATCTCAGAGCTGTTTTGATGGCATGTGATAAGACCAATTTAACACATAGCAGATGGTTCTACATATTTTGCTTTCAAAAAGACAGACTTTATTGTATTTTTATCTAGTCCTGAGGAACAGCTCTCCAGGTTTTCTAGAGGATTTTTAAAAGACTCCCATTTTCAGTTTCTGTACCTGCGCAGTTTCACAGGAATGCTTTTTTTTTGTTAAGCCACACAGTGACCTTTGGATGAACCATTCAAGTCATCTAATTTGAGACATGAACCAGTAAAAAGTAGAAGCAGATCATTACAGATAATCAGGCTGGTGATTAGTTGGAGCACCTTCAGGCACTTTGCAGCCTGTCACAGTAAAACAATATGCAGTGTGACAGGCATAAAATAGCAGGATGATTCAAGGTCAAACAGAATGAACAAAAGACAGTAAATAACCTGTAACCTGAATCCTGTAACCTTGTATAAGGACACACAACGCAATATAGCCTGACGTACAGCTGCATATATCTACATATCTGCATAGCTTGAAAACACCTGAATAAACTACAACAGCTTGTAAACACAAGTAGATATTAATCTTTCCACATCTCAGTTTTGTTTCTATTATATTTACTTCCTGTTTGGTGTCGTGCTCAGTAGGTATGTTGCTCTAAGTCCAGTATTTTGCAGACATGTTTTCTTTCTAACAAAACTTTAGGCAAACCACATTAGCAGACAGGACACAAACACTTGCTCCAAAAGTGACCCTGATGTATACTGACCCTTTGGGGAGCCAATGGGAGCTTCACTGTGGGACTTCACCAGTCTGCTGTCACTGTGTGGGAGGCGCTCGGAGCTAAAGGACAGTTCTGCTGTTGTCTCAGCTGCCTCCTCTTCTTCCTCCTGCTCCTCTTCCTCCTCCTCATGCCGCTCCTCTTCCTCTTTCTCATCTGGTTCAAACACCTCATCCAGCTGCTGCTGTCTTCTCTCCTGAAGCTTGCTGTGGTTCTCGATCACCTTATTAGCAGTCTCCATGACGACCTCAATGTTCAGGTTCTGCGCAGCCATGGCTAAGAGCTCATCGTCGTCGTCTCCAACATCCCAGGCATCGCTGGTGATGCTCTCAAATTCCTGGAAGGTGGTGGCTTTCTTCGGCTTGCCTGGCGTGCTCATTGAGGGGGGCCTGTTTCCGGCTTTCATCAAACTGTGTGGGAAGAAGTAGCAGACTGAGCAAATATTCAAAGATTTCATCCAAATGCATGGCATATTGGGGAGCAACACTGTTGTTTGACATATCAAATTAATAAAATGTTTCACTTATACCAAATGAAGTCTATCTGTCAGGACCTTAAAGTTCCCTTAACCTTAATTTACGCAAATTACTCCAGTCTAATGATGGACTCAAAAGTTACACAAGTTCTAACAACTAACTGCTATGTAGGATATTCAGACTGTTCAATTTAAGTGAGTGTGAGTTACAAGACAGGTGCCTCAGATAGTGATGCTCCGATCGATCGGCGGACGATCGGTATCGGCCGATAATCAGACTTTATGACTCGATCGGGACTCGTT
>JBBMFX010066417.1:0-10689 GCA_037832545.1 Rhabdalestes septentrionalis
CATTGTCAACAGGCGTCCATATTATAGCCTTAAACAATGCACGAATGACTAAAAACCAGGTTTTTTCTGGTCAGTGGGGCAATGACTTTCACTTCTCATAAAATAGCAAATTCGCGCTATGTGCCTCGCCAAACCCCTTCTTTCAGGGACACGCCCCACCCAGCGCATTGCCATCTACTATAATGTCAACGTAGATTTCTGCCGGAAAATATTAACGATGCGCTTGCACAAAATAGCAATGATGGGTTGCACCAGTGACGAAAGCACCTTGCGCCGTGTGCATTATCAGGCCCTTAGAGTCTTTGAGACATAGAGTCTTTGCAAAGCTGTAAAGACATATATTTCTACATTGTGTGCGTCTCTTTGAGAATTTAACAAAAACCTTTAGGCTTAATTAGATAGTCTATGAAGTCACTTTTCAACTGAATAAACCCTGTCAGTCAGACAGAGTGGCATAACTTGCTGCAGATGGAACTGGGAAACTGGAAGTTAAATAAATGATTATCTTCTTAAAATAAAGGCAGTTGGACTTGAGTGATCCTTACAACTTACCAAAGAACCAGTGGTCCATAGACATTGTCGTTGCTAGGAATTTGGTTTCCTGATATTTATGTTTTGTTGAACTCAATGCAAGGAAATATACAAATCAATGCCTTAATGTGGGGTTAGCTGGCAAAAGTGATGGAGATATGACCTGTCCCTGAACACAGTATGGTCATTGAAGCCCTGAAGTAAGTTAGTAAGTTAGTTTATCCACTGCTCATTTAGTGTAACCGCAATCATTTCCCCTCATGGAACCTGCATAGCCTTTATCACTGAAAAGTGATGTTAAGATTCTGCAAATCTGATAGTGATCAAGGTTGAATCCATCTAATATCACTGGTCCAAATTTTCAGCTAAATTTGTTTAATTGATTGGCCGATTGATCATTAAAGCTTTTTGTTAAAAGACAATCAAAAGGTTGTGAACTGAATTTTCTGTTTGCCCATGTGGTTTTTGTCTTATATTAAAGCTTGTTTGAGGACCTGAAATACTTAAGCGTGGATAATATGCGAAAATAGAAGAAATCACATTCTTTCAAAGCACATTAACAAAAGGTCAGACAGTTAGGCGGAAACATCTTACACATTACAAATTCAGCACGGTTACGAAGCAAGAACTGAAAAGCTGATCAGTACATTTTACACCACAGAAGACCACGTTTATTGATGGCTGAAGCTGTGTATGATGAAGAAAAACCTTTGAACACATCAAAACATCTTTGCAGTAAATAAAGATCCACGAAAGATTTCCAAAAGGAGAGCCACACTAGCATGACCATGATATGAATCTCAGTAACAGAAAAGTCTGGTTAAGGTTAGCAGAAAAGGACATAAAACCCTTGAATACTAGAGGAACGAGGATGTAAGGGTAGACAGCGTGCAGACCTGTACCAGAGAAAAGGAATTGGGAAAATATCCAATAAAGAAGGTACGTGTGCTTCAAGCACCTCAAGTGCACGGCATGCAGGCGTGGGGGGTGTTGCAGAGTGCCAACTCCATCAGTTTGTTGATGATGTGCTGGTGGCAAAAGTTACTGTAGACAAAATTGAAAGCATACAAAATGGTATATGTATCCTGGGGTTAAATAGGTATTTGCGAAGTGGGAGGACTCTGTGGGGGGTGATTGAAAATTAAAATTACTTATGTATTTGTGGAATGGGAACATGCCTTTGAATTATTCTTATTTAGGATGACTTACAAAGGGGTTCTTGGGTAAAACTTTTCATCAGTGGTGTAACTGGTGAAAGTCATATTTGACTTCCACTGAGCTATACATCACACTGGATACTAGGTATGATCCTCCATCTTCACCAACCTAAGCCTGCAGATAGCACCTTCTCACTTGCTATGCATACTGGTTTTAGTACATCATAAAAAGAAAAAATACCCATGTCAGAATGTTGTTCCTTAATTGTGATTCTTTAGATAATACATCTGTTCCATCAAAGCTGGTGTTGCAGCTCAGACATCTTGGTCTGGAGCTCTTTTTGTAAATGGCTAATTGATAGGCAGGCGGTTCTCAAACAATGCCAGGGACTAAGAGGGAGATGGTGAAATCGACTGGATTTAACATCAAGCCAAAGGTGAGGACTTCACCATTGCTTGACCATTTTTTTCCCCCCAAAGATTAGGTTGCTTGTTTTTCTTGCGAGATCTGGTGGCAAATAGTTTAATAAGTGTTCTTTTACCATCTACATGCCCTGATTTTGCTTCATTCACCAGATCAATCAAAAAGGGGACAGGGGACAGGAAAGAACGTTTTGTTGATCTATTCAGATAGAGCGGGTCACTTCAGCACTGGCAATCACTCTCAGTTACCCTCACACCAACTGCCCCCTGAAAAAAGCCCAGCAGAGTCATCTCAGAAAGTACACTTTTGTGATGTATACCTGTATACTTTTATCACTGTTCAGTCGAGAGTGTTCTGTAATTTGTCAGCCTGTCTGTAAAAGACTGTAAGATTCAGTGGCACTGGACTGACCTTCAAAACATAAAAATATCAGCCCTCCAGCCAACATGCCTTTACTGTTTTCTCATTTAAAACTTCATCGTTGTTCTGTGATGGTGTCCTTACAATAACGCAGAGAATATTTTGACTAAGCTGAATTTGAATGCAATCACCCCAGTAAAAATTTACTGCACTGTTTTTACCGGTATATATTTTATCTTCATTAGATTTTTTAAACACTATTAAATTTAAACTTGAGTACAACCACTCCAATACTACTTTACTACAGTTTTTTTCTATATTATCTTCACTATATTTAAAAAAAAACATTAAAGTTGGACTTGAACTTGAATGCAACCACCTCAGTCCTGCTTTACTACACTGTTTTACATTATTACTATCTTGTCTTCATTCTATTTTAAAATACCATTAAAGTGGAACTTGAACTTGAATTCTACCACACCAGTGCTGCTTTACAACACAATTTCTTAATAACAGCTTTATTATCTTAATTTTCTTCTTTAAACGTCATTAATATCCGCATGTGGCTGGAAATAAACCCCCCAGTCGGGTCTTCTGAGGTGAATGGAGGCAGGAAATCTCACTTCCTGCAGTTATTCTTACTGTGTACGTTTAAAATTAACCCTCATTGTCCTAATGCTGTCGTATGGGGTTGAAGTCAGAGCTCTGTGTGGCCAGTCAAGTTCTTCCACACTGAACTCCTCCAGCCATGTCTTTACGGAGCTCGCTTTTTGCACTGGACCACAGTCATTCTGGAATAGAAAATGTTCTTCCCCAAACTGGGTCCACAACTTTGGAAACATGGTGTTGTCTGAAATGTCTTTGTCTGCTGGAGCATTTAAACTGACCTTCACTGCAAGAAAGGGTTCTAACCCTAACCCTGGATGACAGGTGTGTCCCAATACCTTTGTCCATGTAGTGCATCTCCTCAAAGTCAGACTGGCGTTCGACTCCCTCAGACACTCTCTTCTGTCTGTGACATTGAGTGCAGGGTTCTGCGCCAGCTGCGCTCTGATTGGCTGCTGCGCTGATAGGCGAGAGACACCTGACCGACTTTTCCAACTGACCCATGTGTGACTTTCCTCATATCACGTAGGCGAACAGGACCCAAGCAAGAACCGCCACTGTTGAAGGTAATCTTACAATCTGAGGCATTTAAAGACATTTTTTTCCAATTTATTTTAGAAACTGCGCTGTGGCACTACACTTTGTGTGTGCATATTACCTGCAGTTTGCATTGTTTTGCCTGTGTTTATTCTATGTAATGGATGAAGGTAGTATTACAATCTGAGACAGTTAGGAATTGGGTCAGTTGAGGCATTCAGGAAGTTTTTCCTAATATTTTAATATTTTATTATTTTTTCGTGTAGGAACTGCGTGATAACTTTTATACTTGTGCGTGGAGATTACTTGGGGTTTGAAATATTTGCTCTTGTTTCTTCCATTTCATTGTTATTTAAGATGCATTATGTATAAGATGTAGTGCAGGTATGGAGCTGCATATGTCATGTCGTGTTGATTATGGTCCACTTTGCACCGACGTTGGAATGCGCGTGTTCCATCGGCCCCCCTTTCAGTGCCAACTTACACTATTAGCTGTCAGATCTCTGTTTTGCGGTGCCCTGGTCATTTCAGGTAAAAAGGTTAAAGTCTGTCGTCAGGTTGCGGTTTGTTTCGCTTTGGTCGCCACGTTTGCGCGCTGTTGCGCCTCAGCATCACTCAGTGCGTTTCTACGGCGCCCCCTCGTGGTGGAAATGTAAAACGAGCGTTTTTCGTCCTACGTGCAGCTCCACACGCCAACACTCCCTGCAGCACTCGACCTTACCTGAACATTTGCTAATGAAAACCCGCACATTAAATAGAGTAGATATGTGAGGCCCATGGCCAAGATTCCCCTAGTGGTGGCGTGTTTGGCCTCTCAACCCCTTTTTGGAGCCACTAGTGCACTGACTGCCAACAGCCACCTCTTCTGGGAAAACGAGTATAAAGAATTGGGTGTCCAGAAATAAACAGCACCACCAGCAAGCTCCCCATATCGCCCTGCCGTCCCCTCAGGGTGGCCATATTTATAATTAGGCCACACCAGAAGTAGGCTGCAGGATGGCTAATATGCACTGCATGGCCAAAAGTATCCAGAAAAGTTTTTAATTAGTGAATTCAGTGCACATGCTGCTGACGTCAGTATGAACACACAGCTTCATGTAGAGGAGCAGCAGAATAAAATGGGACGTTCTGCAACAGACTCTGCAGACTATGGTCACTCTGCCCGGCTAGAAGGTTACAAGGCACTCCAGGATTGGGCGGTGAAGTGTGGGGCGGGATCAGACTCTGTTAATTGGCTTGAATTTAAGAGACCCGCTTTACGCGGGTTTTTGGACATACTATATAGACTATATGGATCAAAACATTTGGATGCACCCATTTTTCAGGGTTTGGGCTAGACCATTTACTTCCAGTGATGAGCAATCCTAACACTTCAGCAGACCAAGAAATTTTGTAAAGCGCCATGCTTCCAACTTTGTGGACCCAGTTTGAGGAAGAACCTTATCTGTTCCAGCATTACTGTGTCCCAGTGCACAAAGCGAGCTCCATAAAGACATAGCTGGATGAGTTTGGTGTGAAAGATCTTGACTGACCCACACAGAGTCCTGACCTCAACCCCATCCAGCACCTGTGCGATGAAGTGGAACGGAGATTGAGATCATCATAAGTGCTCTACAGCAGCGGTTCCCAACAGGGGGGGGGCCCGGCCCACAAGGGGGCCTCAGCGAGGCCTTTGGGGGGTCGCGTCATATTTTTTAATGTTGCCTTAGTTAATTTTATCCCCTGGCTGACCAAAAAATTGAGCAGCTAATAGTAATGCCCCAAGCATACTGGACCCAGGTGAGGAAGCTCCAAATATTTCGGGTCGCAGCACTAGCAATACTAGAAACACGATAGACAGAAAATACCAAGACAGTTACCTGAACTATGGTTTTATTCCAGTTTAAAGGCCAAATGCTACTCATGTTTTGCTTTTATATTTTACATTAGGCTATTATTTGTGCATAAACGTATCTAGATATAGTAAGAAACATACAGTTTATTTGAAAACAATATTTTTTGTCATCCTTATTGCAAACTTATATGAATGATAATATCATTAAATGTGGAGGGGGGCCGTACAATATTTTCTGGGGGAAAAGGGGGTCTCGGGCAAAAAAAGGTTGGGAACCACTGCTCTACAGAATGAATGGACACAAATTTCCACAGAATCTCAAAAATCTTAAAGAGGAGTCGAAGCTGTTATAGCTACAAATGTCTATGTATTTGATTTAAACATCACTTTCGGTGTAATGGTGTCGAAATACTGTGCATGTAGTGTAGTAGAGTACATTGAAATCCCATCTTTGATCTCCAGATGCTCTCGACCCGAGCATTGGTGCGAGGACTGCAGGCTGGACTCTGGAGGAGAGTGTCTACCTCCACACGTGCACTGGCTGCCCACAGCCAAGGTGAGAACCACAACCCATTCATACTTGTTATGCACACAGTTGGTCACATGTCTCCCAGACTTATTGACTTTCACTGAGCCTACTTCCTCATTTGAGGCTACAGTCTTATATGCCTGTCTTTTTAAGGCTCGCCATGAAGCAGGGGCTGAAGTTCAACTCAGTCAGAAATCTTCAATCCATCCCATAAAATATGTGTGCATGGAATCAAACCAGAGCAATAAAAGGCCCTAACGATCTTCCAAGCACTTGTTATTTACCATTTTGGAATGCATAATTGCTGTGGGAGCAAATCCTTTTTTTCACTGTAAAAATACCCTCCCAAAGTCATTTTGAACCACTTCTAGAGGTCAGTTCAGAATGTTTTTTTTTTTTATCTTATGTTTAAAAAGGAAACATACAAACACATTCCCTGGCTCTAGCAGACCAGCTAAACCTAGTGATTAAATAACAAGCTGAGTCAAATACTTGAGCAGGAAATATGATCAAGCCTGGAGGTGGGAGGGGCTGGTCTGTTGCAGGGGTGAAGTACTAGAAACTCGCTTCTTCCTTAGCACAAAAGAGGGCACTGTTTAGCCATGGATCTTCCTGATGTTCAGGTTTAATTTGGTTAATGTGCTCCTGCTGATGAACTTCTGTGGCGCTGTGTTTTTTGAATCCTTAGATGTGGACATGATTGACTGCAGTGTTCCTCAGTACAATAATCGCCTGGACACACCCCTACCTGACATCCCATTCGTTCGAAACCTCACTGCTGAGCAGAAGAAGCTGAAGGAGAAAGAGAAGGATGCATGGACCAAACTCAGCAAGGAGGAGAAAGTAGCATGTAAACACAACTTCAGTTCAGAATTTCAAGGCCAACAAGGGTCACATAGACATGTTTTAGTGTGACAAAACTGATGCGTTTTAATTCATTTTAAAGCATATCTTCTTATATTACTATAGTTTTTTCATTTGCGGTTGGAAATGAACTGCAGTTGTCACCGTAATATGTGCACCAGACACATCCCCTTTTTATAGTAATATAAAATCACTATCATCCTTCACTAAAACAATATGATCTTGTTGGCTAGTGGCTGCTCTGCATTGCACTGCACTAATGGTGCCTCTATCTGTGTCTTTGACTGAACACCAGCTGTGGTAAAAGCATGATTGTGATTTTGTCATGATATGCAGATCACCAACGTCCCTTGAGGTTCAACTCAAGACCATCTTAAAACGATCAGTTAGCTCGCAGCCCCAGCTGTCATCAAACATTCTCCATTAAGTGTGGCCTTTGCTTACAAGGTAAAAGGTTATTTTAGAATAGCTAAGTGGTCTCTTCGCCACCTCGTTAGCTATGCAGCTAATGGAAGGTCTTGGAGATCCATAGCACCTTTTACATAACTCCAGGGGCCGGGATCAATAGTCACTAATCTGGTGAAGCATGTTTTTGAAACTGTAATTGTGTTGTTCATGCCACAACTTTAAAGTAAGAGCCGGTATTTGGGCCCAGGTTTTAGTTGCTCAATGTATTACAGTTTTTCTCCGTTGGTTTGGTTCATTTCTTGAAACCGAAATTACATTCTTAAAACTATCAGATACTTTGGCCAAACATACTTTCAGTTCTGCACAACACTTCAGGTCACTAGCAAAAGCTCATATCTCTCTCAAAACTGTTCATACATGCTTCAAACCTAGATTCCTTTCCCATGTAAAGAATCAGTACCATCAAAATTGCATAGATCTCAATTGCTTTGGCTCATCTGCATTCACCTGGATTGTTCAGCACAACACCATGGATCACCTGCAAAACTCATATCTCACCCAGAACAGTTTATGCATGTGTCAAAACTAAATTTCTTCCTCATATAAATAGTCAGTGACCCCAAAATGAATTGTCCCTTTGCATTGCGTAAGCACTGCAAGTCAAAATGCTTAGATGTTTTGTCACTATGGCAGAGGTCTAGCTAACAGAATACAAATATGTATAAAACTGAAAACAAAAAGATTTTACAGTAAGAGCAGCCTGCAAAGTTTGACATCACACACATTGCACTCATACAGCCAAGGAAATTGTAACCATTTTTATTCACACACATAAAGTAACTTCAAGACATTAGAGTACATAAAAATAAAATGTATACAGTTTACAAAATATAAACTGTATATCTAGCCTGTATTATATCTAGTGCTGTAAATAAAGTTTCATAACTTCAGTAACACTTTCACTGGTCGCTGTTGTCACACTTCCTCTCCTGGCCACCATCCTCATCCTCCTGCTGTCCACATGCTGCTCTCGGTTTGTCCATAGATTTTTGTTCATATCGCAGCGGATATTATCTCTTGTCTGAACCCCCCCTGCACTGATCCCCTGTGATGTCCTCACACGCAGCATCCATTACATGGAGCCCTGATGAGCCACACTGGAAATTCACATTGACCCACACAATCACATAGTGTGGTTGGTGAGGCCCCTTGAGACCTCTCTCATTTTCTGATTCCAGATCACTATAAAGATGGTTCAAGAAAATGAGGAGCTTTTGTGTGCTGTATGCGCCTAAACTAGGGATGTGTGTGGCCACACCATTCTCAGATATGGAAATACACATTGTTAAACTGCCCCTCGCTGGTCTGGGACATCCACTGTAGCCCGCGCACCAATGATGAATCCGCATCGACATACACAAGGATCTGAGGTGATTCCTGGTCAATTGTGGAGATGCTGATAGAGTTGTCTTGAAGGATTGTATCACGGATCTCAATGTGGGAGCAATATTTGCAGTCACCATGTTCCAGATCTCTTGTTCTTATTGTTCATTGAGAAGTTTTCCTCTGCCACCCATTTGACATTGTCATCCAATCCTAGACATAGAAGTCAAAGGACAACACTGTATCACAATTTGTAATGTGTGCCTAATGTATTTGTTACAGTATTTCTGTTTTACGTATAATTGTAATGCATCACTGCCCAGTGACTGGAACATGACTCTACATTGTATCAATAATTCCAATTTATATTTGTTATTTTTATAGTATCATACTGTTACATCATATTGAGCTAAGATATTACAGTACAGTAGGCCTACACACACACACACACACAATGAATAGTTTACACATTTCTTGCTTTACAGTATGCGCATAATTGTAAATGGTAATATCGCCTTTACAATAATTCCATCATCGACTGGTTACATCATTGTTTTCCCTGTGAAAAGTTTGGATACTGGAGGAGAGTGAGTGAGTGAGGCACATTAGGCTGCACTCATCGACCTGCCTCTGCCATTGTAAGGCAATGGTTTACAACCATATAATTGTGGTTTCATCCAGGACGACATGGCCGCATCCCCCTATTCCTCCACCACACACCCTCACGGTACTGGCCCTGGCTCTGTATATACATGTTTGAAAGCATTCACCATCATAGAGAGTACCTGTCCTCCTCTTTCGTTAGTCAAGTTCTAATTTCATCTGACTGTCAATTACAGGCATGAATGTAAGAAATGTTTCAAGATTCATATATGGTGTTCATGGTATTATATCACACAAAATTATAAACCAATATTCTCTTAAATACCGCTTCCTTTCCATTCATACTGAGATCAAGGCTTCGGTGAACCACATGAGAAGTCGAGTCGGAGGAGTCGACTCACCTCTCTCGGTTCACCGCTTCGTTCAAACAAAGGAAACACTCCGCCCAGCTGCCCGGAGCCACAAAACTCGCTCAAAACACAATAAAAACAATTACACAGAGACTCCAGCGCAGTTTTATCACAACCCAGCCAGCTTATAGACACTTTTAAGCCCAGTGTCATAACTTACATGTACTCACAGCGAATCAATTTGGCAAACAAAGGGTGCTTGTGTTTGTAAACTTGTGGGAGGGCTCTTTGAAACCCTTAGACCCTCAGCTATTGGTTAAAGAAAATAAATTGACGTGACAATCCTCCTATTACTGCGAAAAATGTATGTTTCTGGGCGGGAACTGTATACAGGAATGAGTTGGAACGGGTGGGTCTGTGTCACGATTCACACTCCTAACACCGCGACTCGGGTTCGTGGACCTGAGTGTCGCGATTTCGAGTTTGTGTCGTATATCATTACAGCCCTAACTAAGACATTTATAAATTGATGAAATCAATGAGAAATGTCTTTCTGTTGTGAATCATTGCAAGTTGGTTTGGAAATTTGTCCATGTTGTTTTGAGAATGTCATTTCGGTTTTACCAATGTAACTGTATTGCTCTTTTACGTATAATTGTAATGCATTACTGGCCAGTGACTGGAATATTACACAAATCTGTATCAATAATTCCAGTTTATATTTTATTTATATATTTTTATAGTATCATACTGTTACATCACATTGAGCTAAGGTATTACAATAGTGTAGGCCTACAAACACACACAATGAAAAAATTATACGTCTTGCTTTACAGTATGCGCAGAACTGTACATGGTAATGTGTCCGATACAATAATTGACTGGGTACACAATGAAATCATGCTTAATTTTTTTGGAGAGAAAAACCATTAGACTGAGAATGAACTAATCCGGTTAGATCAGCAAGATCTATTTATTTTAGTGCTGTCAATCGATTTAAAAAACATTAACTAATTAATCGCACAATTTTTTGCAATTAATCGCGATTAATCACAATTAAAAGACTGAAACTTTTTGGATATGTAAATGTAAATAATTAATGT
>JBBMFX010066437.1:0-24575 GCA_037832545.1 Rhabdalestes septentrionalis
AAATAACCATTTATTAAAAATGTTACAAAAAACCACATGCTTTCAAAGGGTGTCCTAATTTTTTCACATGACTGTAAGTCAGCCAGGAGTTCTATCAACTTCTCATTGTTTTAAATAGACTAACTTTAAAATCACTTACAGTTCTAGCATTTCTGTTATTCTGTAATTTAGAGGTGAAGTCATTCAGTGGTTGAAATCGTTATAGAGAAACTTGCCAACCAGTACTCACAAATATAGCAGTTTTATTTTCTATCCAAACCCATTAGTGAACCAACACTGATCTCTGTTTGCGTAATGTTGAAAATGATAAAATAGTGGCAAAAAATTTAAGTTTTCATTTAGGACTATTTAGATTTAAAACACTATCATATAGTATGTAAATAAGTTATAGGATGTAACAAATAATCAAACTATCAAAACTATTTTCACCCCTGCGGTGAACATTTAAATCTTCATGAAATGTCTGTATTAGGAAGTAGTTTTGAAAACAAAGCAGACTTGCCGTAAGGGTTTAAAATTGTGTATGCAGAATGCAGAAATGAATCTCTAAAATACACTTGTCAGTAAGACACTTAAGGAAAATTATATTGTTCCAAAATTTGTTACAATAAGAACCAGTGTATGATTACACGTAAGCACTTTTCTCCCATCTTATACACACACACAATTAAATCACTTTCAGGGAATTTACAATTTTGGGGTATGTTTCACAATGATTTCTCTCAAAATAAGGTCATAAAAAATGATGTGACGATTTTAAAGCAATTCATCACAGTAATAAATAATCAAAATAGTTTCATTTAGGTGGTAAGCAACAAAAAAAAAAGACAAACCCATAAACATGTAAAAGGCAAATAAATATGTATATACTGTGTGAGGACGATAGATTCATGCCATCTGTACTAACTCTGGTGAAGAACAGAGGACCACCCTGTCACACTCACATACAGACAAAACGAGGTTGTGCCATGCGTCCCTCAAAGAAACAGAGAGACAGGGATCAACTGATGACACAACAAGCACAATACTGACACAAAGCAGTGCAAAATACACAGAGGAAACCTGCAGACCCCATATATACTCTATATCACCAATAATCCCCCAATGTACGTCCCTCATACAGTACATCCTCTGTATATTACATGTTGCCCAGGTTTTCTACACCTCCCAAACCCTCGCAAAGGCATGACTGAATATAAGCAGATTAAAAGGGGATTTCAATCAACTTCACAGATTTTTCACAA
This sequence comes from Rhabdalestes septentrionalis, assembly GCA_037832545.1. Classification (NCBI taxonomy): domain Eukaryota; kingdom Metazoa; phylum Chordata; class Actinopteri; order Characiformes; family Alestidae; genus Rhabdalestes; species Rhabdalestes septentrionalis. The sequence goes on from JBBMFX010066437.1 coordinate 1,245, forward strand.
AGTAAATCAAGTGAACAAAGTCATCTAGAGGAACAGACCACTCTGTAGAATCTTGCCAAAAATTGTTACCATATCGGATTGCTATTCCACTGTAGAATAATTTGCACCGTAAACGTGACGCCTGGTTCCATTCACCACCACCACCATAAAGAAATTTTAGTCAGTGATTCCCCCCAATGAACCACACAAAACTCTTTCAACCAATGACTTAGGCAGAAATTTTGAGCTTCCCTTTAAATGGGCTATAAATCATGGAATGATGGTGCTAGGTGTGCAAGCAGTGTCTCTAGTCCCAGAGATCCTCCACTCAGGAAATGTGCATATCAGGCTTTGTAGTGTAAAAGTACTGATCACATTGGATGAAACATGTCCTGGGGATGTGATTCCAAAAGACAAACTTCAGTGTCCATTATTAATCGTTTTTGGTAGTAATGCTGATCAAGGATCAGTTTCCACCAGTCACTGGCCATTTTATCAGGAACAACAATATACTGTATATAATTACAGTCAGTAAGTCTAGAAAGCGCTTATGTGTGTGTGTGTGTGTGTCGGACTTGACTTATTGACCATAGCCCGTCTGTGGCGCAATTTATCAGCATCATGGTCATCATTAGGATAAGACTGACACTGGACCACTACTGAACATGGTTGCATCAGTTTTTAGGTTGAGAGACTACAATATCCAGCAAACAGTGGTTCAAACTGACTAGTGATCATGACTAACGTCAACTGCACATGAACAATGTGGAATTACAACCTATGGAATTCAAATAAAAGGGCCCGTAAGGGCACAATAATTAAAACCCCACATACTGCTGTTCTGTGAGTGGTCTACCACTGAAATAATATCTGGCCAGCATTTCTGATAAAATGGCCAATGAAACCTACAAGGCAGGTTTAACAAAAAACAAAAAACAAACAAACAAACTGGCAGCTCAGTGTATATAGCAGTGTGTCATATAGGAGTCCAGCAGGACAAATCAACAGGGCAGTGCAGTCTGGAATTGTAATAGTTGCCAATGCTCAGGAAGCTGAGTTGAGGGAAGGGATAAGTGATCAGGCAGGGGATCCCAAAGTCTTTGTTTCTGAGGCGCTCAGAGGTCAGGGGGTCCCTGTAGCACAGGCAGTGAGGCCAGCAAGAGTGGATGGCTGAAAGTCGGTGTCAGAGGTGAGGCGGTACAGTCAGCAAGGCATCTTCCGTTGTCCGGTGCACATTAACATTCTGGAAAAAAATAACACAAAACATGCGCATGGTTACATCTCAAAGAATCATCTCCCAGCTGATCTACAGACAGGCCCCTAGGGATAGACCCCCGGTACTGGGCCCCTGGTATTAGGTCCTTGGTGGTAGGCACCCAGTGGCAGGTGAAACGTATTTGGTCCAATCCTGAAATAAATCTAACCTGGAATGGCACACAGTGAGAGATGTCAAGTTGTCAGTTGTGTGTTTTTTCCTGTAGGGTTGTAATGCTTGAGTGGTGTGAGCATTACAACCCTGCTTTTAGATAACGGTCTTAAGTCACATTCACAGTATTTGCCAGGTGCTTTTGTCCAGATCAACCTCCTAGTCCACAAGGAAACAGGTCAGTCATTCCAGTAAACCTAAAATTTAGAGCAATGCAAGTTAGTTTTCCATCAGGGACCCATCACAACACACGCAGAGATGATGTCAATTTTATGACATATTAGATAAGTGAAGTGGTGTGTCTTTGGTTTCTGAAGTTTTAAGAACATTACTGATATCAATATGATCTATATCAGAGATGATTAATGACTACATTACATGTTCAAATCATTAATTGTTTTTACTGGCAATTTCAGAACACTTGATCAATAGTGTAGTCTGAATTATTCCTCTTGATCTTCCTGTCTAAATCTGGTATGACGGATTTGGAAACGCAGGTTTAGTAATTATATTAACTCTCACACCTTTATCTCTAGCATAAACATGCCTGCTTATTTCAGTCATTTAACATTGGTGACCACAGGCTGATCATATTGACTCACCCAGAGTTCTTGGCCTTTTTACAGTGTAACCAAGATCTAGGTTGTAATGGCATGTGGTGAACTTTTATGAGTTTTTAAGTCCCCATATATCAGTGTAATCACACAGCCTAGCCATTAAATGGATTTAGGCAAACAAGAAACATTCCCCTATAGCCAGTACTATGCAAACTAAATCACTAAATAATCATACCTGCATCAACCCACTCTGTTAAATCTTCTCAAATAGAGTCACTTAAGTGATTTCTAACACTGTATAAATATCTGTAAAAACAGAAGGACATATACTATGGACATATAGCTATGTTAGATCTCACTTAGTTATATATGTGCATCTCCTATGATCCCATGAGTAAGTGTATGGCAAAGAGTAATTTAATAACCGTATTGAACTAAACAAGCTCATTTTCAGACACTGAATATTGGTTAGTGATGTGTATGGATAATAATTCTAACCTGGTGTCGGTTCCTAACAGGTCACTACTGAAATCTGTAGAATCTCTTAGACACTGCAGCATTAATCCTTTCTATCTCAGCTGCGATTTCAAATGGTTGAAGCTGTATTGGATCAGGGGAGCAGCGCTCTGAACATCAATACACATTTGTTAAGCAGAACATTTGTAGTAAACCTCCTCATTATATATAAACAGGAACTTCAGGACAGAGTTTGTATCCTTATTTCGGCTTAATACTAAATTCATACTAAAATAACTTAAAAGATTTCATGTCTTTTCACATGACGTCTTTAATTTTTGCATCAAATTATGGAGAGCAGGATTAATATGATGATCAATCAGTACTGATATTAGTAACATCTGTAACATCCAAGTCTTGACTGATCATTTCAAGCACCATAAATACATAGTGTGTGTTATCAATCAGAAATGATTTATGAGGAAATGTATTTCTACAAGAAATTGGGAGTATGCGAATACAAATGGGCATCAGGTTCTATTGAACATCCTTTATTAGCATTTCCATTTAGACATCAGGATATAAAACCAGCTCTCTGTGAGAGGAAGGAGAGCCTCACATTCTTTAAAATTAACAGCATTTTAAAAATATTAGCTTTGCATTAACAATCAGATTTCTCCCTGATTAAGAACGAGCAATCTTTTTTTAACAATCAAGATTTTTTGTTAATCTGTTTACATTACAAATAAATTATGTGACAGACAAGACTGTAAAGAAAAGATTTGTTTAATATATAAAATTATTATCAACATTAAGGTGCTAAAGAAGCCAAGCATCTGAACTTGGCACCACTACTGTAGTTTAATTCACATTAATTGCAGTTGTGCGTTACAGTTGCGAATCAGTGCAGTAAGAACTGTTTTTCGTTCTAAGCAGCTACGTAATTACTGCACTCAAATACTTGCAGCCTCACATGTAGTGTCATTTAAAGGAACAGCTTGGCAAAAGCCTTCACATAATTTATCACTTAACTTAGAACAGACATGATATGTTTGAAATCACAATTGGTCTTGTTTTGATATGAAGCAAGTGTTGCTGGCAAAAACGCAAAGTCAACAGAAAAACATTCTTTTTTGTAAACACTTTCCCAAAACTGCTCTCAATTAAAACTGCACATAACTTTTTATTCGGGTGGTGCCAAACTGTGCGTGTGGTTTCGGATTCAGTATGACTTACAGTGAACTGTAACCAAAAACATCACAACAGCATCTGATTAGCACCGTTAGTATTCAAAAGGACTGATTTCTCAATTTTATGCTGGTTTCCGACACAAAAACTGATTCCAGATCAGTGTTTTTACCTGTAAGGTGACCCCCTCATTGCCTGCAACAATTAGGAACACCCTTTTGTTCAATTTAAAGATCAAATTTGTCATAATGTGTCTTCAATCACATTCACAAGTCTGCCCCACTTTAATGAAGAGCTAGACACAGCTTGCGAGAAGATTTGGGAGACTACTGACTTATAGCGTTTTAGCTCATAGGGCCAAATCACAGATGCTAAACTTGAACTTCAAACTATGTGGAATGTTCTGTGAATTAAATTTCCCCCCAATTTTCTCCTTTAATGTAAACATAATTAGTGATTAAAAATCGTAATTGGATTTTCTATAACAACTGGTAAAAGGCTGTTAGGATGGGAAATTAAAGCCTGACCAAAGACATCAGGGACAAATAACTTGGTTTCAAGTCAACAGCGACACAAGCCAGAGCAATAACGGCTCTGATTCAGCATTCTGGAGGACGACCTAGTCATTCCCAGTGTTTGGATGGTGGTTTGGAGTGAAAGGGCGTGTTTGAATGAGTGCGTTTGACTTTCACTGATGATCTGGCACTGTTAGCAAGGCCTCCTCCGGCTGCCGCGTCACATCTACGTTCTGTTCGACACAAACACAGAGATGACATCACACAGCGGTAAGTGCGGAGGTGGGGGTGGGGGGCAGAGTCACGCAAGTGACCAAGCAACTCAATCCGGTTAATTTGTTCATATTCAGAGTATTTCTCCAAAACTTCCCCTTTTTCTGTGGTGTTTGCGATGTGTCACATTACAGCAGGCTTTCCTCTAAATGTCGCAGGTGTCATCAGCATTTTTAACACTAAACAACCGCAAGCTTGTTAAAGGGCACCCATTAGGGAAAAAGTCACTATGGTCAAAATGGGTCCACTGGAAACAGCCCATTTGTTTTGTGATGCCATTAACAGTGAGCTATATACATACTATACATTATATAAATTCACACACACTCACAGATAAGGGGTTCTTTGCATCTGTCCTATAAGGACATTAACATTGACTCTGAGGGATGAAAAGAGGCTGGAAAACATAAAAACAAACTTTAAGATATTTAAGATTATGAGATTATGTAGCCATCTTAAGCAGAAAAAAGCCCAAGATAAATGTAGGTCCTTAGAGATTTAGAGAAGATTTAGGGATGGTCATTAAAGCCTAAAGATCATATAAAATCAGCAACAGTACACTGTGCATAAAACAAAGCAGGTGATTGGATGCTAGCTAAATGATTTCATTTAGTGTTCATTCATTTTTTCATTAATCTATTTTGTTCCTTATTACATTACAAAAAACAGTGATGTGATTTATACCATGCTATAAAGACATTTCTTCAAAGTTTTATTTTTCCCACCTTAAACTGTAAATGAAACAAGACAGAACTACAGCAATATTTTACATCAAAACCACCCAAGATCCCCTGCCCTGCTCTAACACTCCCACTGCACCTCAAGACAGGAGGCCCAGCAGCAGTTTAATGAAGTGTGTTAACGCAGATAAAGCACTGAAGTGTCCAGGACTGTGGTTTTCAAAACAGACTAAAAGAGGTGCTGTTTTTTTTTTTTTAATTTCCTGATCAGGGCTTTCAGTGTAAAAATATATGATGACACACAAGCTTCTGTTATTCTGTGATATGAAACCTTTTGTGGTGCAGTGAGTACATGGAAATAAGATGCAGAATCAATTTCAACTACAGCTATTGTGTACAGGATTGATTATGAATTAGTGTTAATTTTAACCTGTGTGTGAACTTTGTTAGCATTGCTTTTAATTCCTCTTTACTTATTTCCTCTTTAGCACATTTCAACACAGAAGTGAATACCTTGCAACAATAAAAAGCCCAGATAAGCATTATTTAGATCACATTTTTCTCCCAAATTGTACTGTGGCCAATCTGTATGCTCCCACAATCACATGAGGTTCACAAACTGAGAGGGATCAATTGAGCTGGATTCAATTTTATTTATATGGCACATTTTATAATTGAAAAAAAAAAAGCTCTAGTGGACTTACGCCAGCAACCAAACCTGTGAGATCTCACTGATGAAGCCAGCGTAGACAGCCTAACCACTCGAAAGCCAAAAGTTAAATTATTTAGCAGCATCCAGTTTCTTTTTGAATAATTTAACACTGTTTTCTGCAGTGAGTATCTTCGACTTTATGCTTTATAAACACATCCCAGGCTTACATTTATATATTTTCCACCCTGACCACTATTAGTGTTTATTAATTGTAATTATTTTCAAGTTTTTAAATAATTTACTTTTTTGTGTAAGCAAAGAAAAAAATGATCGTTTCAAATATCTGCACCAGCCCACACTTCCGATATACATCTACTGGCAAGTATGACACTAAAGAGTCCTGTATTGAAGAGTGTGTGTTTATGAAGAATACCTTTTCTCTAGTTCTGAGAGAGCATGAGCGAGAGAGCGAGAGAATGAGAACAAAATGTATGAGCATCTCCTACCTCTGGTCTTTCTCTGTGCGTGTTCACGGCCTCCACTTTCAGGAAGATGGACTCCACTTTACAACCTGCAGGAAAAACACAAGTGGTCATGTCTCATTAAATTGAGCCCACAAGGTCGGCAGGGACTGTATGATCAGTGTAAATGACTAAAAAGGTGGTGTGTTACCATAGGCCACCGGCGTCAACTTCAACACTGTGTGCAAGGGACACTTCAAGTAAGGCAGCTCCTCTGCGGAAAACACAAACTTTAGTACAATCCGTACAGTCAACCAGTGAGATACAACAGTATAACAAACAATACAAAACACTGAACAAGAGAGATCAACTCCAAAAATGAAATCACAATAAAAATAAGCTTTTTTCGTTGAGCTACACCAATCTCTTGCTGCAGTCCTGGCTGGATGTTTTATCTTTTTTTTGTATTAAAATCACAATTTTTTAAAAACATTTGTGTAAATCTGAGGTTAAAGTGCCCATATTATGGAAAAAAACCCATTTTGATTTAAATATAATAAATACTCAAGTTTCAAAACATATCCCTGCATACCATTCAAATAAACACATTTAGCTCAGAATACAGCACACTCTGGATTCGGTTTTTGTGCCGTCACAAAAAAACAAAAACAAAACAACAACACATTCACACGTTACTGAGTCTGCAGCAGTGGAGCTCCAGCTCTCCATGATGAAAGTGTTTCAATCAAACTGCTCTCTGAATGAATCTCAATTCAGAGCAATCAGTCACAACAGAGGTCATTTTTATAAATTGGTCTTAAAGGCACAGCTACAGAAATAGCCTGTTCATTCTAAGAAATGAAAGATGCCTGTTTTAGTAGAATAAAATCACACCAATATCCTAAATGGGCCATATTGGGTGGAAAAATATAATGCAAGGAAAATGCAGGATATGTGCCCTTTCATTTGTAACAATTATTTGCATTTCATTTACCTTGGTCAGAAATTAGGTATTTTATATTGTCGTATTTGGTTCACCAACTCTTACCTGCCGTCTTGTCCAGGAAGTAGGCGAGCAGGCAGCGCATGACGGCCTGGTGGCAGATGACCAGAACGTTCTCCTGACGCTCAAGCTCCATGATGACCGGCTCTAGCCGCTGCACTAGGTCCTCGTAAGACTGTGACATAAAAGATAATGAGGAAAATGTATAACACTTAGAAATCGACGTCTCAGGGTGGGGTAGTTTTTGCAGATCCCCAGCCATCTAAGAATTGGCCCTAGGTCAAGAGTTATCATCCCTGGTGACATCCCAACAAAAAAAACGGTTATCCCATTTTAATTTGTTTATTCACCGTTGTTGTGGTGGTAACAGGGCGTTTTTCAGTGACTAAACAGTACCTCCTTGCCAAACAATGGAAGTACCTTCCAAACGAGAGTGGAAGGAAGTGTTTTTGGGCTGGAGGTAATGATGTGTGAAACCTTTTGTTATCTCTCACACAGACACACAAAAACACCATTTAAGCTCCATTAAAACAGTATAATCCTGGCCCAGAGTGGGGTCTAGCAGGTTTATTTATCACAGACCTTTCCTGTCTCACTGTGACATTATTGTGTGTGCAATCATTAACAGCTAGTGCAGCCATTAGCCATCTGGCTCCTGATTAGCCTCCTGGCTAGACATTAGCATGCCACACTCTTAGACTGCCAGGAGCCTCAAAAACAAGTGAGCGGGTTGATCAGTGGAATGAAGCGCAGATTTATAGGCTGACGCTCTTTACACTTGTGAAAAAGAGTGTATTTAATCAATTCTGAGTAATATTTTAAATCCTTATCAGTTATTAATGACGTTGTCTGAAAGATTTATGTATCTGAGGGAAACTGGGTTTATAATGTACAGCATTGTAATGTACAGCTGTTTTTTGTTAGTTTTAAACAATGACAACATTTTAAAGATAGGATATTTTTTATATAATATATTAAAATATATATACATCCACACACAAACACACATATATAGACATATATAAACATTGAATTGCCTGACCACATATGAATAATATACATAAATCATGATCTGAACAATGAACACACACAACACACACTCAGTTCAGAGAAAATGTGTGGTATTCAGACAAAATTTGCAGCTTTTTATTAGAATGTGTGCATGAAAATGTCATATTTTAGTTTGAATCTCATGTTGACTATAAAATGTTCCAGTATTAGGACAGTAGTACTGCTTGTGTTGGACCGTGTAGTGGTCTAGATGATCATTCATATATGTAGTCAAAGTTTTAACATTATGTTAAAGGGGTATTCATTAGGCCAAATGACTTGAATTAACGGTTATTCATTTTTTTTAGATGAAGCAGTGATATATAAGATATTTATTTCATAGTTGGCTTAACTGAAAATGGCCCATCTGAGTGCACCACTCTTCATGTATTGTTGGTTCACACAGGTCCCTGCACTCACCTCTCCTTTAGGATAGCGGTAGCGATATTTGTCCTGATCCCGGAGAGCAAACTCCAGAGGATGCCGCTGCTGGATCTCCTCATACATCAGCTCCTCGCACACACCCTGCAGGCAAGAACACACTCAATCAGATGTTCATAGAAAGGAAAGAAACCAGAAAGTGCTTGTAACTTTTTGCTTCTGGAGCTTATTTGTTAAAATAGCAAATAAAAGGCAACCCATCTCTTATTAATTTGACGGTGTACATAAAACACAGGCCTGGTGTCAGTTCATTCTTCTTTTTTTTTAATCTTTAAAAGACACATTGATTAAAAATGCCCATTATTGGCTTGGCCAGCTGATCAGAATAATTACCATGTAACTAATTTGAAACAGCTTAATAATCTTGTATGCAACATTTACAAATACCCGAGCAATTTAATTGTTTAAAACAATTTTGCTCACTTTTAAGCTTTCGATATATAGCAGCCTCCAATTGGCAACAGACAAACATATACAGCTTACGTTCAAATCAACAAACTGTACTTAACTACACCCTCTTAAGGTAAAATGTTTTAAAATCAAATAATCGAAACTCACCATGGCCCCTTTAAATGTGTTTACATATATGAAGACTGCCTACAGAGGAACTGAATAACACAGCATAAGCACTGAAGTATATATACACACACCCGCAGATCCGCACACACACTTTTAGTACACGTGGCTCATTTGTACCTTAAAATTACCTTATTTTCCATCGAACATTCAACAGTGTGTGTGTTGGAAATGGTAAATTAATATATCGTTAATCTGAGGCCAAATAAATAATTAATGGAACTGATATGAAACAGTTTTCTGACAAGGTTTTCATAAAAATACATTTATTACTCATAGGTAGCTGTCAAACAGTGTTCTAAATCAATGGAGGTGTATTAGAACTCACGGCATCTATTTCATTGAGAGCTTTCCACTGTTCATATGGAACGCCTAGAGCCTCCGCCGTCTGAATGGTTCTCTTCATCTGACTCGTCCAAACCTTCAGATCACTGATACCCTGCGCATCGATGAACTGCCCCAGACACCGGGCAAACTGAGAGAGAGAGACAAAGTAGAGAGAGAGAGAGAGAAAGTAGAGAGAGAGAGAGAAAGTAGAGAGAGAGAGAGAGAGAGAGAGAGAGAAAGTAGAGAGAGAGAGAAAGTAGAGAGAGAGAGAAAGTAGAGAGAGAGAGAGAGAAAGTAGAGAGAGAGAGAGAGAGAGAGAGAGAGAGAGAGAGAGAGAGAAAGAGAGAGAGAACAGGGAAAGAGTGTGAACAGATGGAGAAACATGATTAATCACAAAACATCTCTCCTAACTCTGCTCTAGGACTGTGTTTCAAAACACTGAAATGTCCCTACAATAATAATTTTTACTTATGTTTGCTTTTTCAAATGCTGCTGTATTTGATATAAACTTTCAGGAAACCCATAGTTCCTCCCAAAATATTGATGAATGTCCCACCAGCCCTTCATACTTATATGGCCTGTAAATCAATACACAATATGACAAAAAGACTAACAGTAAAGCCTTTCTCATTGGATCAGTTTTTTCCTCCTCACCTCCTTTCCCCGGACCGTTAGGCCAGAGTCGCCTCCAATTCGTCCCTTAACGTTCAGCTCGCTCTCTCCGTGCCTGCACAGGTAGATGGAGCGTGGGGTGATGTGGATATTCATGAGGTAATACACGATCCGGCTCTGGATGTGGTCCTGCACCCGGTTCACCAGGTACCGCCGACCCACGTCGATGATCTTTATGAAGGACAGTTCCCTGTGTAGAATGAAGGGCATGTGAGGCCGTTTTTTATTACTTGCTTTGAGGAGTCCACACACACCAGCTTTCCTCACTTCAGGTCAAAAACACCTAAAACAGCTGTGCATTCATTTGTAAATGCAATAGTTTTCATTAAGTCTGTGTGAGCAGCAGTTAAAGGGCCTCAGGTAAGGTGCTGAGGCTTAAAAGCCCACCCGAGCCATTTCTGTGACAACCGAGAAGCGTCCGAGAGACAGCCCCCTCCCTCACCTGTCCAGAACCTCGTCCAGAGGCTGGTAGGAGTTCTCATAGCACTTTATCCTCTTCATAAAGTCCTCCACAGCCTGCTCGGTGTTACAGTGCATGTAGTCTGGGCTACCCAGCTTCACTTGCTGTGTTGAGGAAACAGAAGCATTAAGAAGGTGATGGGAAAAACACTACATGTAACAGCCAGATTCAACTGGGTTAAATAAAACACTGTCAATTAAATAGACATAGACTGCCATTCACGCACATATGCAACTCATAATATATAGGTTTTTACAACTTCTCCAATTATTTCAGAAATTGCAGATTTTTACTCTTCTTAAACACAGCAAAGTAGTTGTAAATGAAACTATAAATGAAAATATGTCAAATAAAACCAGTCTAAGATGAAAGAATCGGTTACATCTGCACATCTGACATCTGATTGCCTGGTTGTGTTGTGCAGTCAATTCCTTTTGTAGGTCAGTAGTAATGAATAAAAAATGGCTTCCTGGCTAACAAAGGTACTCAAATTATGAAGAAAATGTACATTTATTTGCTAGCAAAGAAAAAGTGTATTTTTAATCATTAATGAATTAGTAACATGCAAATGTAGAAAATCTCAGTCTGCAAAATCTTTTGACTGGCCGTGTGTATAAACTGCTCCCTTTACTCTACAGGTCAGTCAGGACATGGCTGGTACTTATTAAGATTTGAACTGGAGCTACTGGGTGAATGTAAGGATATGGAAGCTTCTTTCACACCAATTAGCAATTAAGACTGTATGCCTAAATCATCACTAATCGCAAACCACAAAACTAAACTGAATTAGTCTAAACAGTTAAGATAAAAACAATAAATGTAATTCAGCATGGGTTTGAGTAAATGCTCCATTTATATAGAAACTTACCCAAACCGTTCTTAGAGGAGATGAACACAACCTGACATCTCAAAAAGATATTACAAGCTTATGAATACTAATTCTTAATGTCTGAGACACTTTAACCATAATTCTGAGAAGGTTTTGAACACATAGGGCATTATATAATCCCAAAAGACTGTCCATATAAACACAGGAGATGTGTACATTCACTGGTAGGTTTGGATGGTAAATAAAATAGCCACGTTTTATTCCATTCACCTCCACTAAATTATGCAGTAACACAAAAAAATCTTTATTATTCTCCCTTAATCTCAAATGCACTTGCATATGTGGTATCTGAAGCTGCACAACATACTACACATATACTGAAACATATTTCTGTCCATTTTTATGGCTCTTTTATGTATTTGAGATGACTTAGCATTTTAGTTCATCCCAGTTTGAGGAAAGTAGGGATTTAAGATCATGCAATGCTAACAGGTGTGCACATCTATTTCATTACATTTACAGCGTTTGGCGGACGACCTTATCCAGAGCGATTTACAATCATTACTTATTACTTGTTAGCAATGTTAGCATCATAGTTGTGGTGTAAAACTAAAGAAGAACATTTCAGACACCAAACATGTCTGGACTGAAAGGCAGGTGCTGACACTCACCACAATGTTTTCTGCTATGACGTCAGGGTCTTCGCACACAGACTCGACAAAGAAAACCTGAGGATAGAAATGAGTGATAATGTCTGTTGTTGCTGTAGGGCAGAGGTTGTTCAAAACTATAAAATTGCACAACATCACAAACAAGCGTCCACACATTGCAAAACAAAGAGGAGAAGCAGAAGTGGTGTGGACACAACTGAACTCACACAGAAAACAGCACTAACCACTTCCAGCAAAAGAGCAACTACCTTAAAGCCATTCTGTTCAGCAAATCGGTTGATGGTCTCTCGCCTCTCTCTTGTAGTGTTTGTGGCGTCAAATACCTGGTGTGGTCAGGAGCAGAGGCGAAATGAGAATCATTCATAAAATCAATAGAACCAATAAAATAGGACAATCACAGAAGCAAAGCATCCACCCATGTACTTTTATGAGTTTTTTGACATACAAAGTACTGAAATATGGAATAAAACCACCAGAATTTAGGCCTGAACAGTTTAAAGCATTTTTTAATGCAGATATTCATGACTAGATTTTGTATTTGGAAGCTTTGGCGGTTCAAAACACACTCCATCACCTAATGATGTTAAAAAGGACAGTATATGTAATTACATGGTAAAATGACTATTACTAATACATTGTAGCTGGTTTAGTTTAGGCTTCACTGTCTACTTCAGAGCACAAAAAGTTCAACAACTAACTGTAGTGTGAAATTACAACACCTTTAGTGAAAGTTCTCACATAAGGAACTTGTTGGAGAAGGCCAACACTAGTCTCTGGTGAGTGTGACACTAAAACTGGGACCTCAGATCCTCAAACATGTTTGTTGGACTGAGCCAACGAATACTCATAACCTGTTACAGGCTTGGAGCGTGAGGCCTTTTCTGTAGTTGAACTAGTGCCATTATATCGGTAGGTGGATTCTGTCACCGCATATTTATGATGCACAACAAAGTCATAAAATGGAGCAAAACAGAAATAAGAAGTTGCTCTGCATTAAAGACTCCTCTGTTAACTCGCTCCAGATGCTTTTTTGTATGAATTTGACAAACGATAATCCTTTCATTTTGTCTTGGAAACCTGCTTGAGCTATGACATTAGTTTTAAATGAACTTAACTGAGAATGTTATTTTGAATCTTGAATGTGTTGTGGATGCATAGGTTGGACTACAGCCTTGTTTTTTTGCTTACCGCCACTTGTCCACCTTCCTCAGTGAGATACTGACGCACATCATTAAGAGCTGCTGATGCACACTGCCTAAGGAAGAGAAAAGTCACAAGATCTTAATCCCTTGTTTATATCACACTGATGGGCTGCTGGTGATCACTTATCGACAGCAACTAAGTGGATGGGGGACTTTAAACCTACATTTTGCAAAATGTTCCAACAAACAGGACATTTTATCTAATTTCATCTTTTTAATGGCCAAGACAATATAAATAACTGGGGCAAAACTAAATCTCTTGTCCATCATAACGACCAATCAAAGGTCAACCTCTTTCAATTCATTAATTAATTCCGTTAATAACTGGCTTTTCATTCCTTAAACACTGCTGACTGAAATATTATGAATTAGGGTATATTATGGGAAGGTATTTTTAGGTGTTTTATTCTTTACTATATTATGTACAATAACAAAACCAAATGAATAAAATGTTTTATCTATTTATAGTAGGATTAGGATTTAGATGACCACACCTGACAAAGCATTGTAGATGTACTTGATCATTTGAACTCTTTTAAATAGTTCTGGAATGTCCATCATTCTGAACAACTGGACAATTTTTCCAACAGATTATTTGAGAAACATGATGTTGAAGATTCTGACATCATACTAATCATCGCACAAACAGTAAAACTCTTAATTTGATTTTACTTATTTTTTAGTAAGTGTACTGTACATCTCTCATGAACCCAGTCACACTGCAGCATTAAGAAGAACCTCATAACACTAAGCATCTGACCAATGCAAAATATCAGACCTGCAAATGCCCATTCATTATCAACGAATTGAGCTTTCAGTGTATTTTGGCTAAAGAAACTCAACAAATACCAAACAGTGAAAAGTAAAACATGGCTGCAGCTACATTCATTGTAGAATATCCTGGAAAACCACTGCCCTCTGCATAAATGGATCAGAAAGTAGAGCTGAAGTCTTACTTCCTGATTTTAAGCCCCTCCTCGTTGTCAGGTCGGAAAAACTCGAAGGACTTGTAGATCTTCACACATTCCCGTCTATATTGCCCAACATTAAACTCTGAGGAACAGACAGAGAAAGAATAACATAGCTCTTGACATTGGCAGGTATTTTGCTAAGTAACAGCAGTGACCACTCAAAGCTACGTAAATAAAAGGTTTTATGAATGACACACACAAATATATAAAAAACAAAACACACATATCTTGATCAAATCACATTCATGGTGTTATTTGTGTAATAATTATAACATCGTTGTGGTTTGTACTTGAAACAGTCCTAGTTAATTTCCCTTTTCGAAACTATTCACTACTTAGGAATAAACAGGCTTTTTAGACAGGTATGTGTAAATGTTCTCCGCTCTGATTGGCTGCACTTTGTTGTGCCTTATTCAAAATCCAGTAAACACCAATAACCTTGGTGTGAATGGGTTTTTTTAATGATGCATGCTTAATAGGGATATACAGTAATCCCCCACTTTTCACGGGGTTATGTTAAATATGGCTCAAATATGCCCCCCAAATACTTTAATTTAATTTTAAAGTTTAATTCATTACCCTTAACGGAAATATAAAAGTAAGCCCATATGCATTTCCTTTTGTATGGTTGTTTTTGTTGTTATAAACTGGTAAATACATTCATGTAAATTTAGTACTAAAAATGCAGTAAAATGTAGGGGTAATCACCAGTCATTTTTACATCAATAATTTACTGTTCATCAGCCGTGTGTTTTATTCAGGGTTCTTCAGATGGAGTCGTATTTCAGAGGCCTGCCTGGTTGAGTTTAACAGCCTATTTTAATTTCATTTAATAAAACTACTGGGCTTTAAGAAGAATAAAGGGGTGGCTGGCAAGCTGTCTGTTCTGGAAAAAAACTGTCATTCCTCAAAAACTGCTCGCCTCTATTATTCCCCGAAAACTCCTCGTCTCACCAGCACGCTGTCCCAATACCTTTGGCCTGGCATTCCTTTACAGTTAAGATATTTCAAATGAACCCTCTTCACATTTATACTTCACAGTTAGACATTTCCAATGAACCCCCATTTTTTTGTTATTTGCCAGAAACCGTGAGAGCTGGAGCGCATCCGTCTTTAAAAAACAAAGCGCCATGCACAGGAACCAGTACAAAAACATATACAGTTATATTGTGTAGGGAAATGTAACAACAATATTGCCATGAAATAAATATAAATATATATATATATATACACATATTTACAAATATACACACACACATATATACATATATGCATATTTCCATGTAAAATGATCACTCAGGTTGTCAGAAAAAATCTGTATGTGACCGGACCCCCAACTCCTAAACCACGTAAACCTGGGGAGGTTAATGTATTTGCAAATGCAAATCTTTTTTACTTTGTGACAAACCAAAATCAATTAATCTAATTAGGTTTGTTTCTGCAGCTCATTTTCCATACGTAGAAGGCATGGAAAAAAGAGGCTTATTTGAATGACATGTTTTTAAACAGTGTGTCCTTTCTACAGTTCTTAAAAAAAGATTTGATATAGATATGGGCCTTTAAATGCATAACATGTCTGTGTGTGTTTGTACCTTTCGTTGGCACATCGATCCAGTTGAGGTAGCGGGTGAGTTTCTTGGAGATGTAGGTTTTCCCGCGGGCTGGGAGGCCCACCGTGACGATGAGAGTGGGGCAGTTGGTCATGCAGACTGAAAAGAGGAGAAAACAAACAACATCAGACCAAAAAGCATTACAAAGATGGATCCTGTGCAAAACTACCAATTACATTTATGCAACAGTGTTTGTGGTACCACTTTTATGATGTTTTCAGCATTTACAACAGTTGTACATTAGACAGTTCTGTCTAATGGCTCCAGTAATCTCCTCATACCTGATAGGTTCTCCTCCTTTACAACTTGAGGAATAAAAGCAGTGTGTTGTCACTGTAGGGCAGAGGTCAGGCAGCCTTGCTTGTCATAAAGTTGCACAACATCAGACAGAATCTATCAGACAGAGTCTGATACTGACGCACATAATAAGGAGGTGAAAAGGAGCATATCTATCTCTTAAACAACCCACATTAACAGCAATGGACACTTCAAGCCTGAGGCCTCTGCACGGGTCAAAATAAGACCACAAAAGGCACATTCATAGAGAGCTTTTCCTCTTTTTTCTGTTAGAAGCAGGCAAATATTCTACAAATCAGTCTGATGAGGCTGAATATATTGGGTCTATGTGGTAGTGTGCAGTCACGTGGACGTACTGACCAGCAACATGTTTACTGCTTTATTATGAGCAACAGAGGGACAAAAAAAGAGCCCTGAATGGGACATACGATCCCACCCGGATTAGTCCCAAAAAACAAAAGGATGTAATCTCAGTGAACAACAGCTATTATCTCATCACAGATCAGCACAACACATGGTCATCACAGGTGAACCAGTGGTTCCTATGCTTAACTGTCCACCACAAAGGAGCACTAAGTTTTGCCTACGGTTCTTACTGCACTAACCGCATTCGTCCTGGTACTGGTGGGAACTGGAAATAATCTAAAAGGTAGGAGCTTCTTTGCAATCACAGAATTATCTGACGCACACATAATAAATAAAGTCAAGAGAGACAAAAAAATAGATTTTTTGTTCCTTTCATCAGCTGCTGTGCAGTTCGAGGCCACCGGCACGTGCTACATACCCTTCCTCTGAAAAATGTGCTTCTCTGGGAGGCCATTCTTGCAAGGCATCCAGATCTTCTTCAGTGGGTTTTGGGTGAGCTCGCGCGACGGTGTAGGGCCACATGGCCCCATGTCGTCGTCCTCACCGCTCATCTTGCCGGTGTGTTGTTAGTGTGAGACTCCGAGCTCTACACATCACTGCTTTAGTGCCGACTAATGCAGTGGCTACCGTAATACAACGTCAATAAGCGCAGTACAGCATCCCTTAAAACCTCTACACAGCCGCTCTAATACCCACCCAAACGTGGCTATTGATTTAGAATGGGTAAAAATATGTTTTATCAAGTCAAGATTCTGAACAGTCGCTTATACATATACCACATATTTGTTATCTTTCTCATTTCAGAACGCACCGTATAACCCCTCGCCTGAATAGATTTCGCTTCCGTAATGCATGTAATATATGTGCACAAAAAGTCAACGTCATTTTATTTTTGCCCCATGAGTTCTAATTTATGTTCCATCTCATAACATATTTTACATTTAATTTCTATTTTCTCTTTAGCCCATAGAACAGACATTTTTAGCATTGTGCCATGAAGACAGAAGGATTCTGATTGGCTGATTCAGAAAGCAGTCCAGACTGATACACCTATAACTTCAGGTCGAAAGGATGAGAACCAAATACTTTAGGCTGCATGGTGGATACATGTAAATGCATTGAGTTTCTGTGCCATCATAAAAATAATTGTTGTTTTCCCAGCTCAGTTTCCATATATGGACCGGTGAGTGTAGGATGCCTATGGAATCGGTAACTAAATGAAACTCATACTTTTAAGTGCAGATATCTCAGTTTTAAATGCTACGGGCCCTTTAAGTGAGTGTAGTGCTGCAGCCTGATCCATTATTCGCATTCATCACATTTTATAGGCCCGTTTCGGGTTGATATGTTTTATGCGCATCTCAGCCGCATCTGTGACGAGTGTTTAGGAAGCTCAAACTCCTGGACCAATCCTGGACGGCTCGTATTCCCAGGGCGGGCCCGATTGAGTCCGAGGGCGGGCACGGCCTCCTACGTCCCGCCCATGACAAAGATAAGGAAGATGAAGGAGGCGATTAAAGACTTTTTCCCGGTAGGCTGCTGTATATATACCTTATATATTTTTACCGGTCGTTAGGAGATGTTGGAATGTTTTTCATGCACTGTTCAGTAAAAAAGCATAAGCAATATAGTTTGTGTGTTACTGATACGTATATGAGACACATGTGGCTTGTAATCCGGTGCGGCTTGTACAAGTACATAATTGATTTTCTTTCTAAAATTAGAGTATGCGGCTTTTAATCAGGTGCTCGGTAGTCTGGTATTTACGGTAAGTATTTTCTGTGATGGAGCTTTTAGTGGGATTAAAAGACATCTGGTTCCATTCTGTACCACTATGATGGCGCATCAAAATAAAGCACTGTGAATACTTTTAAACCATTCAGTGCAAAAAAACATTCTTTTGCAGGCCCTTGCAGTTGTTCCAAGTTCAGTACAGAATTCATTTTAAAAAATTACCAATTTTGCACAACTCACTCAATTGTTTGGACCCTGAATCCTTTTAGGTCTCTTAGATCTGCTCAGCTAGTTGTGAAAAGAGCTGAAATATGGTGAACATGATGAAATGTTCATATATCCACTATGCTTTCCAACCAACTACCCATCAAGATCAGATCTGCACATATCTGCAAATCTTCTAAAAACTGCACTATTTGCCACCCCCCTCTTTTAAATATTGGCACTTCCACTGCACTTTCAGTCATTTTTAAAAATGATTTCCTGTGTACTCTTGTTTATTGTAGTTTTATCCTTCTTTTAATGTGCTTGACCTTTTGAATGACCTTTGCATGTTTTTGGCCTACACTTGACTTGACATGACTATTGCATAGTTTTCTAAAACCAGCATCTCAAAAGCCAAGAACGAAGAAACTCTAACATGCTATTACCCAGAATCCATCAAATCAAGTCTGCCTGAGACCTGCAACCCATTTGACTTCCACTAGGTGGGAGTCAAGGGCAGCCCCAGTACAGCTCCACTCTCTTTGGATTGCATGTAATGAAATTTGCATGGTCATAGCTGGACAACATATTAAATGATATCTATGAACAATCAGCCAGTAATGTTTCTTGCAGCACAGAGTGTTAAAAGCCCAACCAAAATAAATACAGGAGTTCCTCTTGAGGCCATTCACTCAAGAAGAATTATTTTTAATGAGGGCCATAAATAATAATCATAATGGGGCAAAAAAACTGCACTGTGAGCTGCACCTTCAATCGAAATCATATGTACTGATATACCTAAATTACCTTATTATAAGACTAACTGGCTTTACACAATGATTAAAACATTGTAAGATTAACAGGCCATTAAGGATGCTTATTAAATGTAAGTAGAATCAATATTGGTAATTGGGGTAACTTATATTCAAATATAAATGGTGATCTGATGATCTACATTATAAACAGTTTCCATATAAAGTTAAAGGACAGTCAAGAATGTGCCTCTGCATCACAACACAACCAGTTAAAAGGATGTCAGACATGCAGTGTTAATCTTTCGCTGTAAGGAAGCTTGTTGTGACATTATAATTTATAGCTGTTCTCACAACAACTTTCCAGTTAAAATCTGCAGCTTACCAAATTAATGGGTGTGTGATAAAAACCTGAGGTGTGCAAAATTATTTGACCGGTCTTAAATATTCATTCATTTTCTGTAACTCCCTCACTAGGGTCGCAGGTCCCCGGAGCCTAGCCCAGGGCCATCAGACGTGGGTCCATAAATTCCATGTAGGACATTGGTGTCATTTCATGTATAAGAAATGGGTATAATTCCATTTTGCAATCGCTTAAAAAATGTCTCTCGTGGATGTGTTTTTGTTACAGGGCTGTAAGACTAATAAATATGCAAATAGGCTCAGTTTTGACTGTGCCATATTCAATTTAAAAAAAGTCTGAGCTAAACCTGCTGGAAGTCTTAAAAGTGACTGTTTTTGTGACATCTCAAATAACTCGCCCAAAACCAGATGTTTTTGCAGCATAGTTTCTGTATATGAACTGTATAAAAAGATATAAATTGAAGCTTTAACAGTGTTTAGTTGTAGCATCAAGCCCCTTAAGCTTGAAAATAGGGTGGAAACCCCTTGGAGAATAAAGATGATTGCACTGGACAAATGCTGCGGATTTGACTGATATTTTAAACCGATATTTAATTATTTATTATTTATTGTGTGTTAAAGCAAAATGCACAATGATGGGTTATGCTATGCTAAAATATGTTCGGTTTATTAATTGTACTCCCCAGAAATACTATTGCTCTGTAATGCTAGCCCAAAAGGAGGCATAATGTCTGTACTTCATAAATGTTTATGTACCAGCACAGCAAACTAATTTATGAAAACTGTCATATATTGGCCCTGATCAACAATTAAGACAAGAGTGTATCTCTGATGTACATGTATATGTACATATTTTGATACATATATATTATTTGGACTAATTCATATATTTTTCTAGTGTGTTTTGCTGATAGATGCTGTCCATTGAAGTATGCAGGTAAGAAATGTCACCTGTGACTCATGGGTATTCAGTTGTATCAGTATTATATGAGGGGTCCAGGGAAGAATTTAGGGGGTCCAGTCATCAAAAAGGTGTGAACAGCCGTGATTCACCTACCCTTTAAACACTATACCCCACAAATAACTGGACTGACTCTCCC
Source organism: Rhabdalestes septentrionalis (assembly GCA_037832545.1). Classification (NCBI taxonomy): domain Eukaryota; kingdom Metazoa; phylum Chordata; class Actinopteri; order Characiformes; family Alestidae; genus Rhabdalestes; species Rhabdalestes septentrionalis. The sequence goes on from JBBMFX010066437.1 coordinate 22,060, forward strand.
CAGGAGTAGTGATGAATAAAATAATGCCAAAAACTCTTTCAGTTTAAAGACACCAGACATGTGGAAACAGCAGCAGTAAACGTCACTGCAGACCACAGATTTCCACACAAATCTCCACATGACGTCACAGGGTGGCAGTGCATGTTTGACACTCACTGAGTCAGACAGAAATGGGCCTGGTCCCAAATCTGAACCTACATGGTTATTAGAAAATCTCCTTTGCAGGGGAGGAAAAAAATTTTTTTCTAAAATTGCAAGGCAGTCTAATGACCCTTTAACAAGAACATGTGCTTTGGCTTTGTTTATACTGTCATTAAAATCTTAAAGAGATGCTAAAACGAAGATTTAACCATAGCTTAACAATCTGTTTCAAAAAACATTATACAAGAAATTATACTTCTTGAGGATGGGAGGGATTTAGAAAAAAATGACAAGCACTTTAAAGCAGATTCCAGCCAGAAGTCCAGTTTCAACCACAATCTCCAGGTCCAACAACAATCTCTGACACCTGCTCTTGATAATGAACTTCTTCAGAAGCATTCAACTTGAGAGAGAGGAGGGCAGGATGTTAGAAGCAGGCTGCAGCCAAACACAGCATGAAAGTAGATCTCCAGGAGTGTTGGTGGCCACTGATGTAGATGTTTGAACAGTTCTGCACAGCATGTCATTAAGTGAAGTGAACTTTAACTTGCCCTTCGGGATAAAAAAAACAAAACAACCACAGATCACTTTCTTCATTGTCAAAATAACTACTAGATAATGCAATTACTGAAGTAATCCACCACAACAGCCTTAATGGTATGGTATGGAATTGAGGAATGAGCTTCAGTAGCTGTCTGAACCTCCATCCATTCTACAGTAAATTTGCAAAACAGTGTGCTTTTTTTACAGCAGGAGAACAGGTAGAGTCAGGTTTGTGTACATTATGGAGAGGGGTGTAGATTCTGGTTCGGTCAAACTCCTCCACTTTGGCTGTTGCATAACCCAGGCCACAGTAAAGCCCCTCTAATCTCCTACATACACACTCTATCAGCTCTCTTGGGGAAAACAGAGTCTCCACCTGTAGAGTAAACGCCACACACACAAACACACACACACACACACACACACACACATAATGGAAAGTCTGTAACAGGGCTGCAAACAATAACAACAGCTTCCACTCCCGCTGCACTGTCCAAGCAGGTTTGCACACTATTAACAGCATACCAGCAAAGACACACCGCCTAATGCCACACAATGGCCCACAACGCTATGACTCCCTGCAAAATTAGCCAAACATGCAACCATATAAATATTATTATTATTATAGTTAAATTACCATCTGCCGAGCCAAACTTTCCTGTAATCACTTGCAAAATAAAAGGCAAGAGGACTGGTTTGATGGAATCTGATGTGGGTCACAGTGCACATAATATTTTTCAAACACAACAATGACACACAGAATACTGTAATTGTAGCTTATGGGTGGGTGATGCAAAATGTTCCATCTTTAAATGAATTCTAATGACAAAGTTGGTAGTTAGAAGTACCTTCCTGCACTTAGTAGAGATCAGTCGCATATAAGTAACATTGATAAATATTAGTGGACTAATGCACATAATATTGCAAATAAGATATAAGATATTAGACCACTGCACAGAAGAAATTAGGCTGATGCTTGACGTCAGTTATTATTGTTATTGCTGTTTTATTTGTGTTTTTGCAATATAGCCTAGCCTTATTTTTACTTTCCCTCATCACAATCCCTTTGGAAGTGCCTCCCTTTCCTCTGAGAAGCTGCAAGCCACCACACAGGCCAGAGAGGGATGGGAAATATCACCCCCCCCTCCAAAAGTCACACTTGTTCCAGCAAATGGCGTTCAATCAGAGGCATTGTGCTATTCCAGCAAATCCAAATGGGTTCCATTTGCTCGGGCTCATCTGCACAAAGCAGCCTTGGGCAAAAAATGTGAATCAAAACCCAGCTCTCAGGCTCCAAATGCATTAAAGTGTTTGACATTTAGAGCTGCAGCCATGCTTGTAGAGGAGCCTCAATACACAAACACAAACACAGACATGGTACTGCGTGATCTGCAGAGACAAAACACAGCCTGGACAGCACATGCATGCTGAAGGAAAAGTGCTGTCGTGCCTGATCAGAGAATTGCACCGAGATGCATCAAAAACACAGCCTAAAAAGGAAGTGGATATCATCACACAGCCACCAAAACATTAATTCCATTCATTGAGGCTCAGGCAGCCCCAGGCAGACAGTGGAGCACGACAGACACAGAGACTACCTTATTCATTTCTAAACACAAGAAGAGGAAGTTGTGCACTAATGATCTGAAGCAGGCAACCAAAACAGTTCTGAAACATGTTTGAAAATGCTAAACTGCATACAGAACACACACACGCACGCGCGACCGCGCGCGCAGCCTACGTGACACGTCCTGTTTACTTCTCCTCTGTAAGAACACAGCTCGTGAAGAGCCGAGCCAAGGACCTCGGCCCCAGCCCCGTCCTGCTTACCC
>JBBMFX010066486.1:0-10689 GCA_037832545.1 Rhabdalestes septentrionalis
ATATAAATATAAAGGCCAAACTCAAATGAACAGTTACTTGTGAAAAGGTTAATTCCAGCATGTGTCTGACCCTTCTGGGTTGGACAATTCAACTCTAAAGACTCTCTTTCCTGTAGAGTTCTTTGACTTGATTAACTCCTGCTGTGTCCATGAGGGTGTGTAATGTTTTAACCTACTGTTGGTAGCAACAAATCAGTGCTAAGCATTTGTACCACTTGTAATAAATTGCAATGTTGTCACCTGAAGGAAGTGGCACACTGGTATGACTAAAGACTAAAACTCATACCTTTGGACACATCTGAACCGGTAAACCGCCTATTCTGAACCTTCCATAATCCTCAGAAAAAAAGACTGGTAATCACCCTGGTGTGCAAATTTCTGCTTCTTTCAACATTTTATATTTACAGCATTTGGTGGACACTTGCATGAGAAATTGTAAGTCGATTTGGATGTATCACAGGTGAAGGTGAATACAGTGTTATAGAGTTTTGCCCATGGACTCTACTGGTGTAGTGTGGTGACCAGGTTATTAATTGATTAATGGACCCTTCTGCCTGGGAGGATGCAATGTTTCCCATTGCAATACCCAACCTTTCTCTAAACACAATGACGACAATAATCACATTCCTTAATCATAAAATCAGAACAAACAATATAGTGATCAGTGATTGGGGAAGTTCAGCACTGAAAACAATACAAACAATTGTTTCACACAGCCAAGGAAAACATGTGTCTGCTGGTCTAATGCCACTGTTAAAGACACAAAAGCAAATGTTGGTTTAATAAACCAAATGAAGCTCTGAGAATGGTGAACATTGTTAGTGTGCTGATCCAGCTGAAATAGTGGAGATTAACTAAACCAAACCTGACAAGAAAAACACAAGGAGCAGGTTCTGTAGAGGTTCATTCAGGTCAATGTAGAACCATGAGTAAGTGCCTAAACCCTCTTGGTCAAATCACTGGTTTGGTTGATTTTAAGCTAAAACAAGTATCATCCTCTACAGTGAAAAAAAGGAAAATGGGATTTTTATTTGCTGGGTTTAACATATTGATCTAAAGACAAAAATGTGCCATAAGGTTTGGCACAGGCTACACCCCCCTCCATATTATTGGCCGTGTTCAACTAAAAGCTGTTATGATCTTGGGTCTCAGACTAAAATCTGGCCAAGCCACATAAAACTGATTCAAGTCTGAACACTACAATCTTTCAGGACGTGTTTTGAGACGTACCTCCACATGGAAAAAAGTGAGGAGCAGAGGTGATTGGATGTTGTATACAAGCTGAATATTACTCATTAGATTTCAGCCTGGCTAACCAGAGTGGCATTTAAGAAATCTACTATTGTAGCTAAAATCTTATAGGGATTCAATCCAGATACTAGTAACATGACATGGCCAGGTGTAAAAAGGCCTTCAGAGGTCGGCTGTTTTTGCTTCTTTCTTTATTTTGGATAACTAAGCAGATACAAGATGGTGGAAGGAACAGCCGGTCTCTTTTGGCTAGCATTTAGCCTAGCATGGACACCGGCCCGTTTTCCACGATCTTGTTTCTTCTCACACAGCCTGTGGCGCCACCTCCCTCTGTCGGCTTCATCATACTTCCTAGAATCGTAAGCTACTCTTATTCTATTAGACCACACACACGCCATAAAGTGATAAATACCAAAACCAGTTAATCATGCCATCCATCCCACTACTACCAAGTGCTGTCTTTTTTCATTTGCTTCTAGAGCAAACCCTGCCCGAAAAACCAGCAACCATGAAAAAAAAAAAAGAAAATTCCATATATACACAAACATATATGCACGCGCGCACCCACAAACACACAGGCATATCATTTCAGCTGTTGCTGGTTTGGCTTGGTTTAATATATGTATATAAATTTAAACCCAATAAATCAAAGACATCCAAAACAAACCACAGAATATGGCAGGTTTCTCCAGTTAAACTCACTTTGCATCTATTCACGCGAGGAGACTGTCGGCGCAGTTCCTTTTAAATGCTAAACAAGGGTCTGATTGTTCCAGGACAGCTGCCTTTCCGACAAACAAACCCGGGGGAAGGAGTCTGACGAGTCACACGTCCCACTTCAGATCTTGCTGCTGCCACTATAGCGGCCTCCTCTAATCAGCTGCCCAGACGTGTGTGTGTGTGTGTGTGTGTGTGAGAGAGAGAGAGAGAGAGCGAGAGAGAGAGAGAGAGAGAGACTGTAAACGAGCAAAGAGCTTTGTGTATGTCACGGTGTTAGAGAGAGAACATTTCATAGGAGGAAGTTAATCAGGCTGTTCTGATTAGCTTTCATTCAGAACAGATGATTTCTTGGTTAAAGTAAAACTGAGTCGGGCAAAAGAACGACCGGTTTAGCTGATCACAAACAGCTTTCACAAATTGGTCAGAAATGCTTCAAATGATGCCATAAGTTTTATGATAGATAATAACTATGTATTCGAAGCTAAAATCCCGCGTTTTGGCCAAGCATGCAGTGATAAATAGAGGATCTGGTTTGAACTGTTTGTTTGCAAATGGAAGGAAATAAATGAAACGCTTGAATAAACCTACGAAGTGGTCTTTCAAAAATAACAAAAGCACTCAACAAAAATGGCTAGGAAGGATTTGTTTACTACCATCAGTGAGTCTTTCTATTAACCAGTGATCATGTTGGCCTTTACGTCTTTAGTACAAAATTGGCCAATTACAGGACTGTTGGTCCTTTTTAATTACAGAAACCTGGCTGGTACTGGCAAACTAACAAGCAACTCAAATTTACATGGTCTCATTTTAACAAAAAAAATGTATTGGTAAGAAAACCACACTAAACTTATTTCTGATTTGGAAAATAACCAAATATACCTGCAGTGGTTCTCAAGTGGGATGGGGTCTGGGGTCTCGCTAAGGGCACTGTAGAGCGGACACCATCAAACTATCGTTCTTCTTAGGTTTTATTATTCTTATTATAGGTGAACTTTAAGGACGCTTCCCCTCTTAGAGTATCTGAAATATAATCAGTGTGTGCTTGCTTTGCCATTGTCCATAAATTCTGCTACATGTTTAGCTGTACCCATAAACGGCTTGGTAAGAGTTGACACGCCTCCACGTTAATCCATTGTTATAAACCTGCTTTGGCCATATCTAAAGAAATGGTGCAATTAAGATGTCATAATTAATCACAGTTTCTGCCTCTTCAGCACTTCCTCACTTCCCTCAATCCACAAAAAACCCCACCAGATTGCATCAGGCATGACAGAAGATGTATTGACATCACTATTGAGAAACAGTGTGTCATTCTTAACCAAAAGCCACACCCACCTATCAGCATCATTATTACCCCAGCAACTCACAAAGCACCAAACATGGAAAAGGAGGAGAGCATGTTTCTGAAATCACCCTAAAGCTAACACTTGAAGACTTTTAAATAACTTTAAATATTATTTAAGATCAATTAAGCATTTGCAACATTACGCAAATTTAGGAAGAAATATACAGTACAACAAAAAAACACTTTCATTTTTAAGGTTTTCTGGGGAAGGTGTAGTGGCACACAAGAATTTCTCATTTCAAGGTGCTGTTAATCACCCTATACTTAATAAAAGAATAATTAAATAATTTAACAAACAAACAAAAACCAGTCAATTGATTTTAAGACCACTTATTCATATTCAGGAAGTTTAATTTAATCTGAATTGTAATTTTAGGCTAATTAAGCCTGTGATGAACCCAAATAAATAACTAAACAAAAACAGCCAATTGCTTTTAAGACTGCTTCCATTCACAGTTAGGAAATTCATTAATTAAAGCTGCAAATAGTAGCCCTGCTGTGGAGAGGGAGGGACCGCTAATCACCAGCAAAAAGCCTTACCAGGAAAACTACAACAGATGGGCTCTTCTTCAATGACAGTAATAAACGATTGGGTTGCCTGCAAGACAGTTGTCTCCTCACTCAGCATTTCAGTTTAGGAGGAGGCTTGCAGGGAGAAGCGATATTTCTGAAAGTGCTCTCACTACACTCTCGGGAATTCCTCTGTGTGTAGAGCTAAGATCTCCATCCTCACAACCGAAGATCTTCAGCTGGTCCACAGGTGGACTAAAGTATACCCAGTGATGTTTACACTGGTTAAGAACAGTATGTGGACTTCAGGTGCTGAATCCAAATCCATTAAAATTGATAAACAATGTATAGGTTATAACTGTGATACTAAAAGTGATTTATGTCCAATAACTCAAGTCAATAAAGTAGATTTTACATAACGCACTGGATGGTATTCCCTTTAATGTGACTATTCCTTATAGTTTTAATGGATGTAGAATGTTATTTGAAAGGTACTGAGTTAGAACCGATACAAACACCAAAATCAAAGACAATTTTTTTTGTCCCATGCAGTCATACAAGTATACCACACAGTGAAATGATTTCTCTGCATTTAATCCATTCACTAAGTGAAGCAGGGGGCTGCCGCCAATGAGGCGCCCAGGAAGCAGTGACAGGGGACGGTACCTTGCTCAAGGGCGCCTCAGTGGTGGCACTAGCAGTAGGGGTTTGAACCCCAATCCCCTGATTGCAGGGTCAACGCCCTAACTACAATGCTATCCAGCTGATAGTAAAAATGTCCTTGTCTTTCGGAGGAGAGGTACAGACACTGCTCTGAGATCTGAGAGGCAGGACTAATGTGCCCCGATTAACTCCAGAAAGCCAAAAGAGAGGCCGCTCCTCACTTACTGACTCTTTTAGCCATTAGTCCAGCTTCACGTAACTCCACTTAGTCATTTATGAAAGATTTACATTGCTGGGACTTCAGCTCTGCTGCACCGTGTTGTACAGTCACTGTACGGTGATGGGGCAGAATCAGAAAACTGCTGATCCAGAACGTTTATGACTCACCTGGTCAAAATAAAATATAGTATAAAACAAAACTCTCCACAAATACTCTGTACTAATAAACTATCCTATATACACAAAATGCTGTGGTCAGAAAGAGAGGTGGACATACTAAATAGGAAAAAACAAATCAATAAATTTACAGCTTTACTAGTAACACGGTAAGTGGTTGTTCAGTCTGTTACTGCACATAATAGAGACATCAGCAGCGATACTGCACATGAAGTCTTCTCCTGTTGATAAGGATCCTGTGATTCTGACACTTGTGATGTGAGGAACAAAGGCTAGTTTTACGAGTTGCGGGACGCTTTCTTGAGCATTTGGCAAATGAATGGGATCAAACGCACTGTGCCAGCAGGTTGAAATTCATTCTGAAATGAGTTCGTTTTGTGTTATGTGTTCTGAAGAGGCAGATGTCTCTTAAGACACTGAAAAACAGCCACAGTGCATCTTTACTTTTGTTTGGGAAATCTTTAAATCCTTTGGATTGTGTGTAAAGCCCATAAAGACCCAGTGGCACTATGGTTACAGCAGAGTAATTTATTAATCAATAATGACAGCTGCAAATGTGAGACACCAAAATGCGACTCATGGCAGAGTTGCAGACTCGTACTCCTCCATATTTATTCGATTAACTTCATCAAAAGTTGGTTCGAAAAGTGTATTCAATAGTCTTTGTATATTCAGCCAACCAACTGCTGTTGCTGGAGGGTTAAAGTTCTACCACGCTGAAATAGCAGAGAGCTAGACAGTTATAGATGAGGAACACCTCGTTGACTGTGAGAAGTAGAACAAACCCAGTGAACCCAAAGTCGGGGAGTCACTCCCACACACTACAGTATAAGGATTTGTGCTGAGGTTGCAGAAAAATCAATGCTTTCTCACTCGCCTGCGCACACACACACACACACACACACACACAAAATAACGGAACATGGTGAAAGGTGACACCATTTGTACCAAACCTGATCTAGGAATGAGAGTTTTCCTCCATGAAGTCAACATGGCTTCAGGCCTTACAGAGTCAAGCTTGAATTATTGAGCTGAGCAACTTCAGCAAACTGGGCTTCTCAGTCCTGTACTTTTGTTGGGATTTACTCTTGTGTATGAAGAGGAAATCTCATCAATTGGCTTGTTATTTGTTCTTGAAATCATTAAGTGAGTAACAACACAAAAAGCTGCCTCTCCAGCTTTAAGGTAAATCGGTTAGGATTTCTTTCTCCCTTTAATCAAAGACGAAAACTTGGCCTCATAGTTCTAATCAATACGTGTCAAAACAAGACCGAAACGCCAAAGCTTTGAGTTTCTATGCTGTGTGAAAGCGCTGTGCGCTGCTGGTCTTTTGAAAACCTCTGCTTTAACTTCCAAAAACTACTCGGGCAACAGGAGCCTTTCTGCAAAGGTCTTTAAAGAACAGGTGGCAAAATTACTGTCACCATCAACTCCCTGAAAAGTGCTATTTAGACAGGATTACTTTTCCATGAAGAGGTGGGTAATGTAATTGTACCACATGGTGTCTGTGCTTCTTAGGAGTAATCCACATAGGATAAGACATTTCAATAAAAATGACAGATGTGTGGGGCTATTTGATGTACCTTTCATTTAGCCACAACTTCTATTTTACATCTGCATTACTGTTTTAATTACAAAAGATTATCAGCACTTGAGAATTTAATTAACAGCAGTTAACATCGGCATGTAAAATCAAATGTGCCACACTTATGTGAGGACACTATAAAAAGGAATTGATCTGAGCAATAGATAACAGTAAAATATAACAATTTGAACACATTTGCTCAGAATTTATATAAACTGTGATTATTTCTTCACTGGGGTAACGGATTTAGGAATATTAGTCTGGGAAAAAAGACAAATGGGACTCAAGTCATGTCAGTGGGGTTGTATTACCCCACCACCCCATTTAAAAACCAACCTCATCCAAACAACTAAAAAAGTCAAGTTTTATTTGTCATTTCTGCTATATGCACACAGTTCATAGTAAAATCAAAACAACGTTCCTCCAGGACCATGGTGCAACACAAGAAAAAAGGAGAACCGAAAAAGGACAGCAACCAGTAAAGAATCTAACTGACCCCTTGACCTTTTTGAGGATTCTCATATCGGGATGCACATGAAGTTGAAACTCGAACTGCAGTTTATCAATCTAGTCTTCAGAGATGCTAAGGATCAGGGGTGCTCAATCTGGACCACTAAGGGTCAGCATGGATTGTTTGATCAGTCGGTCTTCAAGCAGCTCATCACATGGACTGAAAACCTGCAGCCACGGCTTAGACCGGACTCCCCCACCAAAGATGGTGAACATTTCTATTTTACACCAGCTTCAAACACCTTTACCAAGCAGTAAAGAAAGTACAAATGTGGCATATCTGGGTTCACCAGTGATTGGAAAAATCCACAGACTGGCCTGGGAAACTGGACACTCACAGGGTTCATGGGGTGACAGATTAAAATCAGGACATGGTCTGATATTAGAACCCTGACTAGAGTTATCCAATCTTGTTGAACCAAGATAAGCTGCATTTGTTTTACATCAGCTTTGAAACACACCTTTACCAAGCAGTCAAGAACTAAATCCTGGCTGAAAGTAAAAACGTAGCGTATCTGGGTCCCCAAAGATCGTAAAAATCCACAGACTGGGCCTGGGAAACTGGACACTCATGTTAAAGATTAAACCATCAGGACGCCAAGATATGCTAAAAAAAATTTCACAGCAGCTTAAAACACTCCTATACCATGTAGTCAAGACCTAAATGCAGGGCATCCTCGAGAAACAAGGGCTTCGACATACGGAATTTTGATTTTATGACGCACGTGTTGCCAAACTAGCTTTGTGGCGCGTGGCGGAAGGATACACAGAATATGCATTAAAGCGCCATATGAGTGAGGGGGATACGTTTATCTAAGAGCAAGTGTTCCCTGCAAGTGGCTTTGTTTGGTGATTTTAGGTCTTTATCATGTCTTCTGAGCTAATTTTACACTCTTTTTCTGTTAGGGCAGTGTACAGTGTATTTGTGTCCTTTTCCGTTTCTGTGACTTGTTAGTGTTCTAGATTTCACAACTGTGTTCGGATTGGTTACTGACTTACACCAAAAATTGGATAACATCACTGTCAAAGGAACAGATCTACATCGTAAATTGAGGACCCCCTGTACTCAGTAAAACAAACACTGAAGATGGCTGAATGCAAAAATGTGGCATATCTGGGTTCACCAGAGGGCATAATCTGGACTGGGGAATTCTACATTCAGGGTCTTAAACTCAGACTTTGTCCAGGTTATTTAAACTTTAACCCCTTAAAGCCCAAGACATCCACTCTTCCAGCTGTATGTTTCAGGGTCATTTAAATAATGCGTGACAAATAAGAAGGCACACCACAGCTTTTTATTGTTGCAACATAGATACTGAAACAGTCTCAGCCAATGCTGATACTGATCTGACCTTTTAAAATGAGTCATATATAACAAAGGTAACTCCATGTGGCATAAGCATCTGAAAATAGTCTATAAGGCTTAAATCTACATCATCACCTCATAGAGAAAATACACAGCTATGACATGACATCACCCACCGTCAGCTGTGCTATTTCAGGCAAAATTTGCACCATTTCCTAGTGCGACGTCCCTCAATTTACTGTCGAACCTACGGACACACAATGTGCAGGCCACTCTCGCCCATTACTGCAGGACTGTTTGTCAGCACTTATCGACTTTTCCACAGATCTGATGTAACTGTGTATCACTGTTAAACTGTGTCCAAACCTTTTACACCAGATGAGTGCTTGAGGGGCCCAAAGTCTTCATTTACTACCAGCATTTTGTTAAAAATATTATAAAAAGATTTTCTGGTTACCCAGAACCAACCTGGGTGGTGTCAATAGCTAATGTGTCTTCTTCTCCTCTTAAAGCTGAGGTGAAGTGTATTAAGATAGTCTCATTATAAGTGAGATTTATGTGCAGCACTTCTAGCCAATAAACCACTATAAATCAAATATGGTCCAGGACTAGTACAATATTAACAGTTCACTATAGTTTTATTAACATAACTTTTTACCTCTAGCACTAGAGAGAAATGTTAAAACCCGAAAAATTGCCAAATGTGTTATTTCCTAGGTGTCTCAGATCATGTTCACAATATCTAAAATACATTTCCTCAGTCTTCTGTATATACATGTTATGCCACTTTAAGCAAATAATAGGACAAATTGGTCCAGCTATGTCAGGAATATAAGTTATTTTAACATAGAGACATCACTTGTTCATTGACACAAATAAATATGAAATACATAAGGCTCAGGCTCTTATACTGAAATGGCTCATTCCACCTTAAAAACGTAATGCTTTTGCAGTGTAGCTCCTGCACGAGGCCTATCCACATCTACTGCAGCATTTAAGGTGGACCTGAAAAATAAGAACCAAGCACCCAGGCGAGTATTAAAGCAACTTAAATAGAGATATTGGACCTTTTCAAGAACAGACAGAAGTACAGGGCTGCTTCAAACACAGAGGGGCCTGTGTGGGGGGAAAATGGGGCAGGTCTCATAAAGAATAACTTAAATCAGAGAAAATGAGAAAAGCTTGTTTTTGTATTACAGAGGGACATAATTATTTTTGCCATTATTGACATATGTTAGAAACAAGTATGTTCTTTCCAGGGTGTCTTAGATCACGTTGGAGTCTCAACTACATTTCTGATAAATAAATTCTACACTGGACATTAAAATACTAGTGAATGGGCCCATGGACTAGGACGGAACCCCAGGCTTTCAGAGATGCAGAAAAGAATAAGACCTGTATTTCAGAGATGGAGAACACATGAAAATGTAGGAAAATGAGCTGATACTCACTGCTGACTTTCATGCTGCCGAAGGAAGAGGGCTGCGGCACGGGTTTGCAGCTCTCTGCGAAGGAGGTGGTCCTAGGCCGGCCAGACATATTCCCACCTCAAAGACCACCTTCTCCTGCTGCTATCCTGGTCAAACTCTTTCTTTCTTAAATAAGAAATGGCCCCGAAGAACCCTGACCCTCCGGCGTCCCAGGTCAATTCTTAAAAATGGACTAAAAGTGGGCAAAACAACTCAGAGGTCCCTGCTCTCTCTTCTCTCCCTCTTTCCCGAGCCTTTTCTTCAACTCCCGACCACCTTCAGGTCTCTCAAATCATCATCCTAATGCTCTGGGTTCTATTTTGAGTTCTTAGCCACAGGAACCCATGAAAATTACTTAGAACAAATAGAAAAAGGGGAACCTTCTCCGATAAACCTGGCAGACTATTTATAACCTGAAACGGGTCAGTTTCAGAGCCGTTTCTGAAGTAAACGCGGCACCGTATGGTGGTCTGTCTTCATGTGGTGAGGTCGAGACCAAAAGAGGCAGCAGAACAGGCCATGGCGGTTCTCCTCCGTTAGAACCGGGAGAGAAGGTTCTCCAGCGGCCCGATCTGAACACGGCTCACCGCGGCCTGCCACTCCACCCGGGACAACTCCATGCACACCGACCGACACAAGGTAAAACTCCGGTTAACACGGACTCTACGGGGTTCTAAAAGGTTATCCGCGCTGCTGTCCTGAGTCTGGAGTTGACGGTTCCACCCGGAGATCCAGAAGAACCTGCTCTTCTATTTTTTACTTCTCTCCTCTCCCTCCGTGCTTGCTCTCTTTGTCACTACGACCCTCCGCTACGCAAACTGCGCACCTCGTGGACGGCTAAAGAGAGCAGGCGGTGCTACGTAAATCCCGCAGCGACGAGAATCGGAAAATGTGAACGCGCACGAACCAATCAGACGCCCTCTCCACACCCTCC
>JBBMFX010066507.1:0-10688 GCA_037832545.1 Rhabdalestes septentrionalis
AGGGAGAGATAGAGAGAGAGAGAGAGAGAGAGAGAGAGAGAGAGAGAGAGAGAGAGAGAGAGAGGTTAACACTGTAAATTATAATGACAAATTTGGTCGGCAGACACAGTGAGTAACAGGAGGCACGTGGTCAATGCTGTTCTCCACGTGGACACTTTTGGCTGCGCACTCTGAAGTTCTGAAGGATGTGGCAGAACACTGCACACGCCTCAGAGGAAGTGTGAGGTACGACTGGATGTAATTTACACAGAGTAAAGGTCAACAGACAGTTTTCTTCTTAAAGTGATCGTTTACTCTTACGTACATGTGTTTGGCTAACATTCTGTTCCACAGAATATGAAATACTCTGCCAGATAATCAAAACTTATTATCATCATGTTGGAAAGTGTATGAAAAACAATAGTTTGGCATAAAATCGAACTTACACAACTTGAGCCAAATGTAGCTCAAATATATTTGGCTTCCAAAGTGTGCATCATTATTCTTGACTTGGAGCTTCCAGGTCAATCCATAAACAATTTTTTTACAGATACAGTGTCAGAAACCACAAAAGTGAGTCTAAGGGATCACTTAACAATGCTGCATGAGCTGGGTGTGTGATGATTTAGGCATGTAATGTGCACCCTGCTAACTGGGGGATTTATAAGCTTCCATCACTTGTTAGCTGCTTGTTAGCTGATTAACTAAGCTTTGGTTTAGAGACGAAACTGCAAATTAGAATTTTTTCCAAACTCATCAGCAGGAGTGATTGATAAGAGCAAAGAAAAGAACAGAGAGGGAGAGAGGGACTGAGGGAGGAGTGAAAAAAGAATTGTCCAAGGAACACTTAGGAACTTGGCTAGCTTTGATGATACAGCAGCTGCCTCAGTCTTCTCTTAACACTCAAACACACTTGCACAAGTGCACACACACACAAACACACACACACATACACACACACACGAACAACTGCAATTCCAAAAAAAAAGAGTGCTTCCAATACCACACACACTACTTTTTCTGTCACTCTCTCTCTCTCATCCCCCTTCCTTACATCTCGTCCCTCTTTTTCATCTTCATTGTTTGTCTTCCTCTCTTTTGCTTTCTCTTCAGTTTGCCTGTTTTTATTCCTCTTTCATTCTTGGTTTTATCTCTCCCTTGGACTATATCTGTCTTTCTCTTTCCTTTCTCCCTCTTTTTTTATCTCCATCTCTCTGCTGGGGATAGCAGGAAGAGTGTTTTACTGAGAGCATGCGGTAAATGCAGAGAATTAATGAGTCTGAACTGTGTAAGCATGTCTAAATATCATTTACAGCTCAGTTAGAGAAAAGCCATAATTCTGTCCGATCCACGTGTGCTAACGCCGAGTGTGTGCAGAGCAATGAAGTGAAAATACACACTTCAGGAGGAGAGGAATAACAACCTGACATAGGTTGTAAATAAACTAGAGAGAGAGAGAAAAAGAGAGACAGAGAGAAAGAGAGAGAGAGAGAGAGAGAGAGAGAGAGAGAGAGAGAGAAAGAGAGAGCCAGAGCGAGACAGAGAGAGACAGAGAGACTGAGAGAGAGATTCTACTAAAGTGTGCATAGTTTTAAAACTGGCTTTTGATTAAAACCTTGACTTCATCATTCACTTTCTGACCTCTGTTGTCCAGATAGGACTTGAGTAGTACATCATTCTCTACAGAGCAGTGACAATAACATTGTAATGGCATGTTTGATTGTGTTGGGACAAGGCACAGCAGTGTTGCTGGGATTTTATCCTCACGTCTATGTTACTTTCAGACTGAAAGTGGTCCACCACCCAAAACATTCAGCCAAGAGCCATTCTGTGGTCCCAAACTGACCACAGATAAAGGGCTAGAGAGGGACTAACTGTGCATCCACAAATGATATACAATCTAGAACAGACAGGGGAGGGTTTTAAACAAATTGCCTACTGCTTGGCTTTGCCAACACTTTAACTTAGTATGGTCATGGCAGTAAAATAAAGCTTTGAGCAATGTTGAGTTGAGTGAGAGAGAGAAAATAGAGAGCGAGTGAGAGCAGTAGGTCATTCTTTGCTTGTGTAGCTCATACAAATATTTGTTAGAGTGTGTTCAGGGAGACTTACTCTCAGAGTGACGTAAAACCTCCCCAAACACACCTACAGTAAAACTAACCACACAAACATAGCTCCAAATCCCAACAGTGCAGTTCTACAGAGATATGTATCTACAGCTCTACTGACAGTATGTTAGACTTTCAGGGTGGTAATTTATAGTCATTCAGAACAGAGATTCCGTGGATACAGACCTCATTGTATTTTCCACAGTTTGTTATATTATAGACTTACTCTAAGGGTAAATTCATTCGTGTTCAGTTAAAATGAACCTTGGAGCGCTTGCTTTGATAAAGCAGTTCAGCTTAGCAATTGAGAAGGCTGTCACGCAACCCTGGTCTGGTTCGCTTCCAGACAAAATCAAAATACATTTCTAATGCTGTTTTGACACATGCATGATTTTATCACCACATCATAATAGGTTTGATGTTAGTTTTGGGTGTTAAATAAGCCATCATAACACAGTGTACACATATTTTACTGACCACAAACTACAATGAGAAGCTGGGTGTTGCCCTGACGAGGCCGACAAACCAACAATTTTTTTACCCACATGTAGATACGAATGCTAGGAGAACCGGTAACAAATGCAACAATGTAAAATGATCTGCTTTGATTGTGACCTTAGGAAACCACATTTAAGTATATATGCACTCTAAAATGTATTCTGTAAAAAGCTCTGTAAATGTATACGAAATAAAAAATAACATGTTTAGACAAGTATTCAGACCCTTTGTTCAGTACTAAGCAATAATTACAGCCTTTTTTTTTTTGGTGTGGTGCTACAAGCTTGGCACACACTGGGATCTTCTCCCATTCTTCCCTGCAGAAACACTTGAGCTCCATCAGGTATGATGGAGAGCGTTACTGCTCTGTGATTATCTGGTCTCTCCAGAGGTGTTCAATAAGGTTCAAGTCTGGGCCAATGAAGGGCATCACAGACTGGGCCCAAAGCCATTGCCGCACTGTCTTGCCTGATCGTCGTTGTCATTGTAGTGTTATGAACCTTCTCGTCAGTCGGAGGTCCTGAGCATGCTTCCTCGAGGGCTTCTCTGTACTATAATCCAAATATCTTTCCCTCAGTTCTGACAAGCCACACAGTTCCTCCACTGGAATAACATTCGCACAGCATGATCCCACCGCCATGGAATTGGCCAGGTTATGAGCAGAGTGTATTTCTACCAGATGTTACAAATGGCATTCGGTCCAAAGAGTTCCATCTTGTTTGGAAGTACTTTAGGTACCTTATAACAATCTCCAAATGAACCTTTTACTGAGGAGTGGCTTCCATCTGAGCACTCTCCGATAAAGCCCTGATTGGTGGATTGCTCTGGTAGGTTCCTTCACAGAGAACTTCTGCAGATCTGTCAGAGTGACTATTTGCTTCTTGAACACCATTCTGAGCATAGCCCTTCTCCCCTGTGTGCTCTGTCTGGCTGGAAGAGTCTTGGTGGTTTCAAATGTCTTCTGTTTAAGAATTATGGAAGAAACAACAATTCTGAAGATCAGTGCCTTGACACAATATCATACTGTAGGTCTACATTCCATTGCTTCTAATTAATTACTTGATTTTTACTCTGATTTGCATTCTCCCCATCTAGAGGTGTATCCTTCCAGATGTTCAATCAACTGAAATAAACATGAATGAACAAAATTTAAAAAGTTGTATCTCAAAGATGATCAGGGGAAAAAAGATGCACCTTCCAAGTGTCAACAAAGAGCCTGTATACATGTGTAAATGTGATATACCAGTGTTGATATGCTTGATAAATTTACAAATGTTAGGGAGAATCTTTAAATTTTACTCCACTATAAAGAAAAACTGAAACCTAACAAAAAGAAGAAGTCTTAATACTAAATTTATGGTTTCTCATGATTAACAGTTCTGTTTGATTCAATTCAAGTCATTTCAGTGTAATTAAATGCAATGTACTTTAAATGACATGGTCATTTTAGTGACATTATTAAACAATTAATCTCTCAAAAACCCTCAAAATAGGCAACATTTAGATATTTAGGAAATCTGCTTTTCTTATTTGACATATCTTTGCTGTATCCAGACATGTATTATGTATCTAATGTTACTAGTTTAAACATGACTTTGGCAAAATTCTATTGACTTTCCAGTTTAAAATGAGAGCACCACCAGCATAGAATTGTTACAGCTGATCAAAACTAGACAGGTGAGAAATGGATCCATGTTGTATACCTACCATCCTGAATAAGCACTGTACAATCAGTTGATCCTCCTGATCTTTACTGTAACTCTTGTTATGATGTGTGTACTATATATTTATCTATTTTTTAGTGTTATTGTCCCAGTTAAAGCTTTTTGCCTACACAATGTTTGTACTGGTTTATTTGTCAAAAATGTTGCAATTCAATTCTAAATGGCCATTTTCCCAGCTCTGTTCATCTCTTAAAACTATCAGGTTGTTTTAATTACTGTGCCTTTAGGACTGATATATGTAAATAATCTTTGTTCCAACTGTTTTCCCCATATCCTGTCTCAATCAAAAATGACGTCAGTCGGAAACACTACTAATGACTTCATGGGCAGGGATAAACTCACAGTGTGCTTAATGTATGTAAATGCCTCGTTTCGTGCAATGTAAAAATGAGGCTGTGTTACAGATTAACATCCAAACTGGGGCTAGGACATGAATGCTTTGTACATATTATAGCAAATTCCTTCAAAACAAAGTCTAATTCTGATATTAATCTTGATTTAGCTGACTTTAATGTCAGCAACAAGGTTATATTTGCTGAATACCGATAGCATCATGACATTCCTAACAAAGTGATCAGCATTAGTCTGAAATGGTAGTGTGCATGTGTGTTTCAGTGTGTGAGCTGGAGTGTTTTGCAGTGCATTTGGTGTTTGAGATTTAGTGCTCAAGTGCTGTGTGTGTTTCTGAGAAGGACTGAGAGTGGTTGCTTTCCCCTATGCAGTGCATTACTGTAACACACATAATTAATGTCAGAGGATCACAGCCTCCTACTGCAAACACAGGGATAGAAGTGACACACATGAACATGCATGTCTCAAACACACTCACACACAAACCACTATTTAAATCTCCTAAAGGAATAGCTTGAGTTTCTTAAAAGGAAGAAATTTGGACACACGTGTCTTGACTTGAACTATAGTTGGGTCCATAGTTATAAAATGTACACAATGTTGCACTCCCTCCCCCACATGTATAGCTAGGCCCAATAGCATCTGGTCATTCATGCAATTTTTATAATTTTCTTTGGGTATACCACCACAGCAGGTTTGAAATAAAGCAATCAAGGCATGATGGGAGTACAGAATTTTAGCTTTAATATAAGGTGGTAAAAAAAAGGTAGGCTATTACAGTAAGCTTTCAGAAATTACAGTCATTTTTCACAGACTCCCTCCATTTTCAGAGGGTCAATTGTAATTGGAGATGTGACTGACATGCTGTTTAATGGCCAGGTGTGACCTGTTCCCGTATTATTCCATGACAAATTAAGTAGATAAAAAGGTTTGGGGTTGATTCAGGGCACTGAATTTGCATATGGTAACAGTTCACAGGAAATACATGGTACGTGGTCAGATTTTCAAACGCAATTTAATAAAATAACCTTTCTGTACTGTTGGGTAATACTAGGTTGAAAATCCTTTGCAGTTCATTGTGGGGCAGCTGTTTGGACTAGTTTTTAGGGAGTTGGCCTGTAACCAGAAGGCTGTGGGTTTGAATCCCAGGACAATTTGAGAACATGGTCCATAAAGAACATTTTAGTTTTCATATGTTTTGGGTCATTATCTATGTGCACTGGACAGTTCTGCAGCATTTGTCTGATTCTTAGAATAGCTACTAAGGGTAAGTGACCATTCTGTCATCCGTGAATGCACCACAGCACAGTATTGCTGAGCATCTTTGTAAGAATGTACCAAACTGTTTACTTGGGCACCCCAAAAGGTCTAGGTGTCTTCCTGACTGGTTCATTTGATCTATTCAGCATGATGGCCTCCTTCACTAGCACTGACACCTCTTTGGACCATGTAGAGTTCCTGTGAAAAGCTACCAGTTGCAAATTTAGTGCTTTGAACAAACTCCAGACATTTTATCGAATTAATTTGTCATGGAATAATGAGGGAAGGGGCCTCATCCGTCCAGGAAACTGCTTGTCAGTTACATCTCCATTTACATTTTACCCTGGAGGAAATATGCTTAAAAGCTTTATGCAATTAATTGAAACCCTCCTGTGTTTCAAGTCCATACTTTCATCACATCTTGATTGCTTTATTTCAAATCCACTCTTGTGGTATACAGAGAGAAACTTACAAGCATTACATCAATGTCTAAATACTTATTGATCCCACTAGGCATATTGTGAAGGGAAAAATAATGTAAATCTGATGTTTTACTAAACCATTAATTTATGACTGTGGTCTTTTTTATTGAATGCTTACTAAATGTCATTCAGTTTCCTCTACGTATTATTAACTACCTCCTTCCTTATGATGAATTATTCCACATGAAGAATAGTTGTTCCAATTTCTGCTATGTATCATTCAGTAATTACAATTAATGCTTCAGTAATAATTGCGAAGTATTAAGGTACAATTTTGGATTGCCCAGCAAATTATTCAGTAACCCTCACTGCCCAAAGCAAGCAACATAAAGACACAGTTGAATGAGTTTGGTGTGGAAGAACTTGACAGGCAGCACAGACGTTTGAATGCAGTGTGTAATGGTCAGGCATCCCAAAACATTTGTCCATATTGTAGCGTATTTAGTACTAGCTAAACACATTAACCTTCATAGCCACACGTGAAAAATGTGAACAATTGTTTCTCTGCATTTAACACATTCACCAAGTAAAGCAGTGGGCTGCCACCAACATGGGGTGTGTGTGGGGATGGCTATTTATTACCCACTATATGAATGTTGTACATATTCAACATTTTTCTTTCTGAGTAATCCTTCCATAAATCTGTGCTTTACATGGAGCCAGAAAGACAGCCATCATTACAATTTATTGTAAGCATGCAAAGTGTAAGTGTGATATAGTGCCAGATCTATCCAGAAAAGAAGAAATTACATGTTAAAAGGTATCAGTACTCTTGCTTACGGTGGGGTCTTTGCCAGCCATCTGACAGTCTTCAATCTTGGAGTTGGATGCTGGCCAGAATATCTATAAGAGGAAAGAGCAGATATTAAAAATGACATGAAAAGACATGACGCAAATAACACGTTTGTGTTATTTTGAGTTTTAAAAGTATCATTTTGCATAAACCTGTAATGTGTATGAAACCTAATTTGCTGGCCACTTTATTAGAAACCCCTGTCCTGTAGCTCCTCCTTGCCGGTGCAGTTGTAAACAGTAGCCCCTCTGAAGGCAGACCACTTTCCACTTAGCAGAGACAAAGATGTGTATACAACAAACCCCGCCCCCCCCAATGTTGGTGACAGATATGCCAGTGCCTCACACACCACCCTGCCACTGCCATGTCAGTGTTACTTCTGTGCTGAGAATGGTCGAAGAAGGTAGGTGACATTCATAAAGTTCATCAGTGGCCTTAAAGATTCGAAACTTTGTCAATAGCACATTATGCAGCCATTTTATTAAAGAGATTTAACTAAGGGCTCTGCTGAGAGTATTTTTCAGCAATTACTGCACTAATGGACCTCTCTCAGCCCTCCCCCATGGCACAACATAAACACATCTCTGTCTGCATTTGTCCACATCTTACCCGACAATTAGCACTCTAATAGCACATCACACAATCTAAAAACCTGCGAGAATAATTAGACTGCCAGATACACAGCTGGTTTTTATGTACTTGTTCTACATGTGTATCCAATTCAGATGTTTGTTTCACACCAAGGGCAGGAAAATTGTCACGGTACACTACACCGACAACAAAGAACATCATCCTATGTGGTGGAAAGCGGCATAAAATGATGACGGTTCCGTTTTAGAAATTAACAGAGGACAGCTACATCAGCAGGACAATGCTACAAATGGCAGGATTCTAATTTGTGGCCAGGGCATTTATGTAAATTAAATAAAAGTATAGAAATTACAATACTGAAAGTCTTAAAAATGTGCATGAACAATGCTCTGAAAATAGCTTCATGAATATCTTGGCTATGAACTCAAGACTTAATCAGACTCAGACTCGGTATCAGAGAATTTTATTGATCCTGGGGGACATTTCTTAAGCTAAAGAATGACCTTCTGCGTTCCGTGAGTGATGTTGTTGATGTCCATGGAGAGCACATGGTCTTTGCAGCCCACATACATTCGGTCTTGGTCCTCATCCATAAACAGAATCCTGTAATCCATTGCCTTCTCTGACAGTGTGTAGAACTCGAAGGCCTGCGTTGTCTGCAGCTCTGTAACAGACACAAATATACACACAATTTCAGTTTATGTAATGGGCAGTTATGTAATAACTTTAAAATTCACATTTATCTCACTTTTCTATTGAAATAAAATAAAAAATAAGTAAAGTGTTACCATAGTTACAAAAAAATAATGTATTTTAAAAAATCGATTCACTGGCATGAACAGCTGGAAAGAACTGGTTCTGTTACTTCCAATCACTAACATATTGAAATGAATTTAATTGAAAACCGTTTCCATGTTTCTTTCACTTTGAAGAAACATGGAGTCATACAGGTGAAATATGACTTTTATATGAAATATGAATATGAATCTCAAATCGTTAAATGCAGGACTTCATTCTGACTTGAGTCATGTGACTTAAGTCAACATCTATGGTAACTTGCCTCTACCATGTTAGTGTCAATGAGAATGGTCCATTACCAAAAAGGGTCAACAGGGGTCAACAGGGGTCCTGTGGCCTGAAACGGAGCATTGATTTTCGAGGTAGAGGAGATCTAATTGTTGGGCAAAGGATGGACTACAGTCTGCAGTTGTCCTGTATATAGTGGATGCCATAACATAGCCACTGAGTTGATGGACAAGGTTAGAGGTTAAAAAGTGGCTACGGATTACACATCCCTGTTAAGGCATTATAGACAATTTGCTAAGGCACTTTCAGCTGAAAGCTCAAAGCATTATTTACAGCTGACACTGGGGAGGTCTGCTCATCATCTGTTGTTATAAGCACATGCCCTGACACACACACACACACACACACATACTTACAGATTCTATAGACAGACTGAGGGCTCTTCACCATACCATCAAAGCCAACTTGAGCCCACTTCATGAATATTCATCATCCTTTCGGTCTCTAGAGAGCCACAATCACATGGGCACACTCTTTTTTTCTCTTTTTCTCCTCCCTCTCATCTCTTCCTTTCTTCTTTCAAAACTCACCCTTAAAGCCACCCTTCCTCCTTTTTAGATGTCCGCCCCTCAACATTCAACAAACAACCTTCCCCTTCCTTCACTCAGTCAAAGTCACATTTTTGTCCTCCGCCACATTCCTTTCGTTGCAGGAGAAGAAAAAGCCTGGATGGAGCCTCCTTCTCTGCCTGAGGCTGTGGATGCTTCAGCATGCCCATGCATTCACTGCTATAGCCCTTCAATACAAAGCCTATGGATCTTTCCCACCACTCACACTAAAGAAATCTCCATCTTCTGCAGCCCATACAAATCACTGCGAACCAAAGCCACAGGACACTCTTCTGACACACACCCCTTTGTTTTTATACCTTTTCAGGACATAAGGCCCTACTTATGTCTGACACAATACATACATACATATGCTATATGTCCAAAAGTTTGAACATACATGCCTATTCAGTGCTTCTTCAGAAATCAGTGATATTAATCAAAAATAACTCCCACCTTTGCTGCAGAAAAGGTCTGTACTCTGCTGGAATGTATTTAAACGAGATGAGAGAAAATAAGCACTACTGAAGTCAGGTACTGATGTTGAAATGTTACTTATGGCAGACAAACAGCCCTCTAAATCATCCTAATTGTTTTGAATGGAGCTCCATCACTCCAGAGAATGCAGTTCCATTACTCGTGTCCGATGCTTTGCTGTAGGCATAGCTGCCTGTGCTTTTCTTTGACGTTTACATAAGCTGTGTGTGTGCAACTGAATATCTTAAAGTAGCAGAATTCACTAAACGAAGGGGCTGTCTGGATACTTTTTTGTCATATAGTTCAGTCATATAAATTTTGCCATATAATTTCAGTTCCATATGTATTACATGGTATGTAAATACTTATTTTAAATAGTAATTTCCTAAATCTAACCCCAAGTTTTTGTAAAAAGCACTTTAAGTACCAGTCCTCCTCTTTTCTCACTTTTTACACTAAATTCACAGTTTTGTCCTGAAAATGTTTGAAAACAAACATGCATGCACACACAGACAGCAGGGCAGATCACACATGGAGTAATGGGCAACACACTCACAGTAGATGCCGCATCCCAGCTGACCTGCTGAGGTTTTTGTTAAAGGAGAAAAGCTCCGTCAGTTTGATCTACCTAACATGGGTTTAATACACACTGAGAGATTACATCAGCCAGACTTCAAAAGACACAGCACACAGCATCTGGGCAGACTCAGAGAAGGATTATTACAGCTAAATAAAGAGAGAGAGAGAGAGAGAGAGAGAGAGAGAGAGAGAGAGAGAGAGAGAGAGAGAGA